>APFE030163771.1:35522-45623 GCA_000404065.3 Pinus taeda
TGGAAAGCATTGGGCTATTCAATACATATTCTCCCATGGATAGCTTGATATTATGGAACTTTCCAGAGAAATTTATGGCTCCTCCACTTGCAACCATCACTTGACACTCTTGTGCTAGATATAGGAAGAAATTCAATTCCCTGGCTATCTTAGAATGAATAAAATTATGGGTACTACCCGAATCAATCAACACTATTACCTTTTTCTTCTTGATATGTCCTTCTATCTTGATAGTTTAAGGAGTTGTAATTCCGGCCAATGCATTGCAAGATATGGTCAGATTCATATTTTATTTCTCCAGGGCTCGTTCCTCATGTATATCATCGTCTTTTGACGTTTCTTGTTCCTTTTCTTCCTCATCTTCACAATTTATGTAAATCAATTTCTTCATAGAACACTTATGACCTTTAGTGTATTTTCTATCACAACTATAACAAATCCCTTTTTCTCTTTTTTCTTCCAATTGTTGTGGTGTCAACCTTGTAGGTTGTGGAAGGCTAGGGGAAACAACACTTCCATAATTGTGAGTGGTAAGCTTCCTTGTTGCCATAATTTTGCTTTCCACTTTTCTTGCCAGCCTGAATGCCTTCTCCAATGAATCAGGTTCCGAAGGCGAAACTCATGTTGGATGTTATCCTTTAAAGTCCATATGAACACATCAATCCTATTCTCCTCTGGAATAGCTTTTACCCTTATGTTCAATTTTTGGAAGTACTCAATGTGCTCCATCATTGAACCCTTTTGTTTGAAATTTATCAATTAGCTAAAAAAGGTGTTGATTTTTGTATCCTCATAATGTGCTATCATTTATTCCATAAAAATTTCCCAAGTGATAATTTGTTTACGAGAGAAAAGCCATCGATACCATACAAACTGATTTGGTTCCAAATATAAAGTTTCCTTCTATCTTGATAGTTTAAGGAGTGGTAATTTCGGCCAATGCATTGCAAGATATGGTCGGATTCATTTCTTCTTTCTCTAGGGTTTGTTCCTCATGTATATCCTCTTCTTTTGACATTTCTTTTTCCTTTTCTTCCTCCTCTTCACAATTTATGTAAATTAATTTCTTCATAGAACACTTATGACCTTTAGTGTATTTTCTATCACAACTGTAACAAATCCCTTTTTCTCTTTTTTCTTCCAATTGTTGTGGTGTCAACCTGTAGGTTGTGGAAGGCTGGGAAACACACTTCATGTTGGAGTGGTAGGCTTCCTTGTTGCCATATTTTTTCTTCCATTTTTCTTTCAAATTGATGCCTTCTCCAATGAATCAGGTTCCCAAAGGCGAACCTCATGTTGGATGTTATCCTTTAAAGTCCATATGAACACATCAATCTTATGCTCCTCTGGAATATCTTTTACCCTTATGTTCAATTTTTGGAAGTACTCAATGTGCTTCATCATTGAACCCTTTTTTTTTAGATTTATGAATTAGCTAAAAAAGGTGTTGATTTTTGTATCCTCATAATGTGCTATCATTTATTCCATAAAAATTGCCCAAGTAATAATTTGTTTACGAGAGAAAAGCCATTGATACCATACAAACTGATTTGGTTCCAAATATAAAGTTGCAATATGTACCTTTTTGTGTGTTTTGCACATTATGGAGATTGAAAAATTGCTCCATCTGTAGTATCCATGTTCTGAGATCCTTGCCATAAAACTTCCTCATATTGTTCTTTGGAACATGGTGGGTCTTCAATCCAACATTAGAGTCTATGAAATCATGATTAACATTTATTCTGTTCTCATCATGATTTTCCTTTACTACCTTTTCTTTGTTCGTAAACATTTCTTGTAGCAACTTTGTCAAATCTGTCTTCAAATCATCTATTTTGCCTTCCATCTTAGCTTTCATGGCATTCATCTTAGCTTCCATGTCTTTATTTAAACCTTCCATTTTATCTTCCACACCTTTCTTTAAACCCTCCATTTTATCTTCCACACCTTACTTTAAACCATCCATCTTAGCTTCAGTTACTTTTTGTGAGAGTGAATTTTGTTGCACTTGGTCTCATAATTTTGATATATCATGTTGCATTTCTTCCTATTTTTTCATTTTGTAAGAGCTCAATATTGAATCTGTTGTATCTTTGTAATGGTGGCTCTCCAAGATCTAAAATTGTTTCTTGCAGTAGTCCTCTGAGTCCTCTTTCCAATGTCACCAGTATGATCAAAATTGGATTCTCCAAGAAAGAGTTATTCCCAATCTCCTAATATGACCTGCTTATAGAATGTTTTAGTAAAGAGACCTTGTATAATGTGCCACGTGTCACTATTTCGACCTTCGGATCTACAAAATATACACAAAAAACTATAGTCCATCATATTTTTCTAAATTCTTATGAAATTTCAATCTGATGCTCATAGAGAAAGTTATGATGATTTTCCCAAGGTCACCTGTTTAGAATGTAATTTGAGATTCTACAAAACCCCTAACTTCCTCAGATTATATCTCCGAAAATATAGCGACAAAATATATGAAATTTGGATTTGTGCTTCAACAAGATTTCGTCTCAAATGGGTTTTAATTGCAGAGTCTGACCCTTCGTAGCAAAAAGTTATAGCGAAAATTCCACGATGACTTGTTTAAGATGAAATTCTGGAGCTTGCAAAAACTCTAACATCCTCAGATCATATATCCAAAAATATAGCGAGACAAGATCTGAAATTCAGACCCGAGGCTCAGACCGATTTCTTCTCAAATTGGATTTTTTTTTAGCTTCTAAAACTTTGTAGCGAAAACGTTATAGCAAAAATTCCACGATGACTTGTTTGGAGCAGCGAAACCCTAGAATCCAAAGCTTTGATACTAAATGTTATGAAACCAGCTCACCAAAAGATAGAAAAGAAATATAAATGCCTTAGAATTCAACCTCTTTGAGGGGGAAACCTCCTTTACATTACACAAATGAACAATTCTTGGATGATACAAATGAAAAGACCTACCTTCTTTATATAAGAGTCTAAGGGGTCATAATATAATCAGAGCCGACATAACAATAATAATATAAGGGCACAACAATAACAATATTGGGCTTCTATGGGGCACAATAATAACAATATGGAGACTACATGGGCACAACAATATAATAACGGGGTTGCACTAATAACAATAGGGGTTACACTAGTAGTATAGGGACATAATAAAGCCATAAAAGCACTCAAAGCAAAATCAGACCCTCTCCATTAGATAGTGCTCGAAATAAAATTTCCAGTGGTATATGGAAGTCAAAAAAAGGACTTCTAGATCAGAAGAAATGGCCTATTGAAGTTGGGGGTTTTGTTGCCTTTGGTAAGAGGGAAGCAAAGGTCTGATATCGGAGATCGGCGATCGGAGAATCAGGCAGCATGGCATATTAAAGGTGTTGGTGATATGGCATATTAATGATCACAAATATCAGAAGTCTAGTAGCAGAGCAAGGCAAATCAACTATCAGTAATCGCCAATATCACAAATCGACAATCGAAGGTTCCAAAGGCACATGGTATATCAGCAATCGAAGGTCCATGTTGAAATCGGAAATTGGAAATTACACAGTGTAAGACATGTCGTAAATCAACAATCGTCAATCATTGAGTGACCATTATAAAGGAATTGCAGGGAAAAAGTGTTGACATTGTATACTGTTAGGAGAATGCCTAAAAGCATTTAACAAAGAAATTCAATGCGAAACCAAGGGAAGACGGTCCTTTTCTCTCTCCTCTAGAGGGCCACGTGGCATACAAATTCGACATTTTCATGGTTCCAAAGGGGGCAAAACAGGGTGTCACATGTCACCACTCACATGGAGGACACGTGGCATTGATGACATCACAGTAGGAGGTCGCTAATTTGCATTTTGTAACACTGGCACAATAAAAAACCTCAATTGGAAATCGTCGATAAGGGAGCTCCGATGCGGGGGTTGGTCCGTAGTCACAAAGGCATAAAAAAAGGCAGAGTTGGAAGACGAGCACTAAAGGGCTACCGCAATTGCAAGTTATGGGAGGGTGCACAAAATACCATGTTATGAAATTGCCGATTACCGAGCTCTGATATTTGGGTAAGCACGCGGCTACTAGAGGAAGTTAAAGGAAAGGCTTCAAAGCACTTTATAAAGGGAAAAATGCCCCCGAACAAGATTCTAAAGGCCCTAGCGCCTTAGGGCTAAGCACCTGGTCATAGCCCCCATCATATGATGAAGAAATACTAAAAGGGACCTAAATATATTAGAGTTCTTTGTTTTGAAAGACTAGTTGCGTGTAAATATTGCGACAAGCATAATCCCCAATACTATATTGTGGTTGTTTTATAAGGCATATTGTGTTCCAATAGTTGGTACAAAGCTTTGAAAGATGTAATGAGTCGACAACTATGTTTAGAACATCACTATGACCATCACTGGTGATCGCTCCCGGTTCCTATAAGCAAAGAACTAAAGACATTAAGAATGAAAATGACAGGGACCTGGCTGAGAGAGTACGAGGCATAATGTGGCAGGAATGTGGTTGGACTAGAGATTTAAAGATTTAATGGGTCAACAGCCAAAGTATTGAATGGAGGTATGGGGAAGTTAGGTAGTTAAGGTGGAAGTGATAAGAATCAACTGAGCAATAGGAGAGGCACATCAGTGCAGAGGCACGACCTAATTTAAGACCATCATAAAGATAGCATGGAGATATTTCTCTACCATCATCATTTTGTTTTCCTTTTATTATTATTCTGTAATTTCTATATTTCCAAGAATGAAATCAAATCCGAATGAAATCATTTTGGGCAGCAGCCTTCACACGCTGAGACAACTGGTTTATCAGATAGCTAAAGCTCAGGCTGGGTTATTTTGTAATTATTTTCCAAAGCTCCCCTTCTCCTTATAAACAGGGGGAAGAAATACTTAATGGAGGTTCCAGAAATTTGCACCCACAGAGTCCAAATTCTATGATTCCATTTTCGTTCTATCTGCCTATTCACTAGGGATTGAGTCATACATTGTTGAATGTAAATGGACTGGTGAATTGGACTCACATTTGATGAAACTCTTTGGTGATTCCAAGAATATCAATGTGCAATATGTTTTCCCTTGTTTATCACTTCATGTATGCTTTTCTGCCTTTGAAATAGTGTAATGAAGGTGTCAGTTTCCCTTTGATTTATGATTATATATTTGTTGCTAAGTAGTAAAAGTACCTCTGTTAGCTACAAATTTACTTGTGTACCTATAATTTGCACATATTTACTAATGTTAGTTGGTGAAAAATATACTCTTTATGTATAGAGCTTGGGACCTTAATTAGCGCTCCATTATTCCTGCTATTTCACCTCTTAAGTCTTCCATGTTTCTATCAGAACATTGTTTCTTAGGATTTTGTATTGTTTACAACCCTATGCATCAAATTCCCTTCTCTCTTCTCTCCTCTTCACTTTGATACAATTCCAATATTAAAGTTGTCCGTTGTTGTGTGTCGGCCACCAGAACAAGACATTCCTCTTTAATATTGACCTGATTTATCCCCTATATATTCAAATCCATGTATTGGCTTGAGTTTACCTTGATGAAGGGCTATCGAACCAAGCCCCATTTTATTATCTTTTTCAAACCAAGTGACAATTGGAGTGCAGCAGGAAGCCCTCACTGATAATATTAAAATGCACTCCTCTCTTTAAGATGTCCTAGGAATTGGTCCACAATAAACCCAGAGGCTTTCTCTAGGAAGCTTTCATATCTCCTAAAGCACTTGTGCTACAAGTGTGAGAAAAAGCAACAACATGGTCCTACAAGGTTTTCGAGCCAGAGAGGGAGAAGCAGGAGTAGAGGATGAGCCAGATTTCAACTAGGTCAATGAGGTGGCAAGTTGTTCGCCCACAACTCAGTGGTGACCTATTTCAATGCCATTCCTCTGGAGACACGCCGAGAGATTCATTAGATGGAAATTAAAGTTTGGGATGAGAGATAATCTCTCTCGGATTTGGAATTAATGGAGGACATGTCTAAATGGGTTCTTGACCCTGGTAATACAAGGGGAAGGCATAAGAAGTACCCGAATTCAACAGCGCTGCACTGGCAGATGAAAACACTTCTACGGTTGGTGTTAAGAGACAAACAGGTTAAACAATATAATATTTATGCCTCTATTGAAGACGTGAAAAGGATGTTGAGGAACCTAAGGTTCTGTGTGGAAACTATAGCTACCCACTTGATGTGTGTAAAAAATCCATTCCTTGTGATTATGAGTGAGGGGAGAAATCATGTCCCCCTGGCTCTAGTGCATGGGATCCGGCGAATATATCTTCCTTAGAGGATGAATAATATGGGCAAAAGATGGTGGGATATCTATGGGTCTTCCTGGCTGGCTATGTTTACTTTTTCTGGTTCATTCACCGATAATGATGACTTAGAAAACTCACAGTTGTGGGTTTCTGAGTTTTGGTCATGTATGGAGTGCAGACATTGGTACGAAGTTGTGGGTAAGGAAGGTTGTCTCCTAGTGTGTAGCATCATCTTTTATTTTACGTGGGTCGTGGACACTACTAGATTAGTGTATGAACATACTTCCTTGGTTCTTTCTGTGATAGTGAAGTTTAGTCGGAAGATGGGGCTATCGGCATTGCCTTGGGCCTTTTATATGTTTAGTCAATGTAAAAATATCTTTGTGGTTTATGTTGAGACTCACAAGTGTAAGCCTGGTTGTAGTTGTATAGTTACAATAAGATTTTGGTGACAAAGGCTGAGAATTTTTTCTTCCCATTAGTCACTTGGGTGTCAACGATGTAACCTGGTTTTTAAAGTAATATAAGCACCTTAATTTTAAAAATAAAAAATATTTTCAAACAATAAATATAATTTTCAAATAAAAATAAGAAACAAAATAAATTCTTTAATAGATAATGCATTAAAAAAAGTAAAAGAGGATAAGAAAACATAGTACTGAGGATGGGGAATTTTTATAAATGGCAATGGATTCTTTTTAAGAAACTTAAAAATTATAAGGAAAAATTCATTAACTTCAATAATTAAAAAATATAGATTTAATTTAGAATAAGTGATAATATTATTTTACTATAGTTAATGCTGACGTAAATCATGGTAACTTTTTCAATAGAAAATATTTTAATTGAAAATATTAATATTTTTTTATGGAATATTCTTTTTGAAATTTTGTTTTTAATTTACTTAAAAGTAATTGTTAATCTTTAGTTTAATTAGACATAGATGTTGTAATGTTTAAGCTGTTATATAACTTTTAGATTCACTGAAATTATATAAAAATAAATAAAACAAATTAAGGTAAAATAGTCAATTTATTATTAGTGGTATTTTAGCTCTAGGTTTTATAATTTATGGTTTTCCAAATGTTATTTTTATGTGAGAATAATTACATATATACATACATACATTCCACTAGTTTAGAACTATCTGAACTCTAGATCTACAAAATGGCTAGAGGAATCATTTCTTACAGGTGCACATCTCTTTTTAGAGTGAAAAGAGATTGGATCCCTCTCTCAGCGCTTCATAAATAAGGAGTTGAGATGGATCTAAGCTCAAATACATTTGTTGATAAAATAAATAATTTTTCATATATGTTAAAAATATTGTTGAAAATTTAGTTAATTTTCTAAATACATTGTTTTTCTTTTCATTTATCGGTTTAAATTATACAATAACTTTTTTTATCAACAATTAATTAATTATGTTGAACAAAATTTATATATATATATACTATAATTAATAGCAAGGTAGTAATATATATATTATATATGTTATATTATAAAATATATATATATATATATGACTATATATATTCATATTTTTTTTAAATAAGCATTAAGAGAAAAAAATGTTAAGTCAATTTTTTTATGGGATAAATATTGTATGACCTTCTAAATAAGAATGTACATAGATATGCATATGCTTTAAGTCATTTTTTCATTAGGAATACAAGACCATAACAAAAAATTCACTCTTCGTAAACAAAAAAACATATGATAACATAGTGTTTGAGAAACCAAAAAAGATTGTACATAAAGTGAAAAGTGGGCTAGGCTGGCCATAATAATAAACAATAATACAAAAAAACAAAATAAACATAACATAAACTAAGTAGAGGGATCAGAATCTATAGTCGTGACCTAGATGGGGTCCTTGTTGTTGATGGGGGTGGGTTACTGAGGTGTTACTCAACGTGGTCTAGTCGTTGGTCCAAGTCCTTCATATGATGATGCAACTGATCTATAGAGTGTAGGAGATCTGCTCAACGCTCAAACCAGTCCATCAGGCTTCTGCAAACGAGGAATTTTTAGTGCCAATATAAATCAACAATGTATGTATATTGGTTGAAATATCCATGGGTTTGCCCAATGTCTGGCACCCAGTCTACCAACTCTACGAGAACCTGTCTATTTGAAAGTTGATGCTTCTGAGAAGCTCCTTCTCTATCCATGCAGGTGAGCTCATCTTGAATGGGGCCTGGAGTGAGCACACAAAATCGGACAACAATTACCTCCAAGCAGTGGTTGATATTTGAGTTCCCTCGAGAGGCTCATTTTTGGAAGTAGGCTTCTCTACGAACATGTGCACACTAATGGGGCATGGTGGATGACCCAATAGAGATAGAAGAGTAGGTTGTTAGAGAGGGAATGGTATAATCATAGATAGGAAGGGAAGAGACACATTCATAAGGTCCTAAGCTAAGTGACCAAATAATGACAAAGGAGACCAAGATCTAATAAGGGAGAGTACAAGAAGTCGTCGACAAAAAGGGTGAGCTAACTCAAGAGTGGGTTAGGAGAGAGACACTAGGCCAATTGAAGAGACTAGTAGAGGAATGAGGATGACCTAAGATAACAAACCGGAGAGAGGGTGCTTAAGATTTGAATCCATATTGCAAGGAGAGTGTTAGTCAAGAGTGGTAGGTGATGAAATTCCAGAAGGAAATTCACATGTGAGAATAAAGACCAAACAAGGAGCATTGTTCAAACTGAAACTGGACAAGAACATTTTTGTTGAAGGCCTCTGACATCCAAATGAGTGCTTGTCTTGCATGTAAGAGGAACTAAAATAGGAGGCAACACCATGTGTGTTGAACTTATGGGAGGAAGGAAACAACTGTGTGGAACCTATTCTCTAGGATGAAAATTGGAAATTGCTATCATGACTCCAATCTTTGAGGGAGCGCCACTTTGATTTGGAGCAATGAATGTGGTTCAAAGGTGGTAGGAGACCAAGGCTTGAAGGAGTGGGTCAATTGAAGACTCACAAAAGTGTCATAAAATTTCAATAAAATATTTTCATAAAATATATTGAAGTATATTTTTAATTAAATTTTTATGTTTAAAAAATTAATGATTAAGGTAGTAAATTACGAACATATACATATTGATCATAATCTTAAAATGTGACATTGTTGCCTTCCACTAGAACTATCTTAGATCCATCTAACGCCGGATCTATCGTGCACCTAGAGAGATCAAAAACATCGAAGTGCAAACATGTCCTCAAGTTCTACACTCCAAAAAAAAAATTTTAACCTCGAGAAATTGAATCTCTCTCAACACATGATAGATCCCATATTAAATAAATCCACACTAATCATATTTAAGTTGATTGGTCAATTGTAAAAAATGAAGCGGTAGTGGTGTCAAATCGTTGTTCCCAGTAGCCTACATTGCTCATACGTTTATGAAAGGAATATAATCATATTTAAATTTGATTAGCCTACATTGCTCATACGTTTATGAAAGGAATATAATCATATTTAAATTTGATTAGCCTACATTGCTCATACGTTTATGAAAGGAATATAATCATATTTAAATTTGATTAGCCTACATTGCTCATACGTTTATGAAAGGAATATAATCATATTTAAATTTGATTTATCAGTCATAGTAAGTGGGGCGATAGTGGTGTTTGACTTGTTAGTCGTAGTAAGTGGGCCAAGTCGTCGAAATTCATTACTTCTTCATTTTCCTTTTATTATTTGAAATTTAGTGTTTATCGTAGTAATAAAAAATTGCTGTATGTAAGGAGTAATTTCTTCATTTCTTGTGTGCATATCTTACTAATTTAAATTTATGAATAAATAATTTTCCTATATGTTAAAAATAATTTAAAATTT
>APFE030163771.1:55394-76923 GCA_000404065.3 Pinus taeda
CATGGAGGGGTGTACAATATTCCTGGGGTATACATCCGACTGAAACCTTTGAATAAAGAAGATAATCAAGCTCCACACCCAAAAATCTCACACTTGGAGACTGATTATAGCAACTTCACCGCTACTTCATTTGCTAGACAATGACTCCACTTTGGACCTGGTTGTTTCTCATCTTCTTCATCATACTTGAAGACCAATTGAAATCGAGTAGATTCTCAGTTTCTCCCTAGTTACAACTTTTGTTATCATATCTACAGGATTCTGGCTAGTGTGTATCTTTTCTAGCTTCAACTGTCCATCTTCCAATGCTGACCGTATGAAATGGTACTTGAGTTGTATATGTTTAGTCTTGGAATGAAATGAAAATTTCTTTGCAAGATGTACGACACTCTAGTTGTCACTGTATAACCTGCCCAACTCCTGCTTCTTACCCAATTCATCCAGAAGCCTTTGTAACCAAATCATTTCTTTACTAGCCTCTGTAACAGCAACATAATCCGCTTCTGTTGTTGAAAGTGCAACAACGCTTTGCATTTTTGAAACCGAACTGACAGTTGTTCCACCTACAGTAAATGCATATCCTATAGTCCTCCTCCTATTATCTCTGTCACCTGCCATATCTGCATCAACATATCCCTGTAGAGAAATGTTTGAACCACCAAAGCATAATACTTGATTTGTGGTACCTCTCAAATACCTGAGAATCCACTTCACCGCCATCCAATGTTCTTTTCTTGGATTGTTCATGTACCTGCTTACAACTCCCACTGCATGTGCAATATCAGGCCTTGTGCAGACCATTGCATACATTAAGCTTCCAACTGCTGATGCATATGGAGCTTTAGACATAAGGACTGGACTGTAGTTTTATGTGGCCCATATGGCCTAGGGTTGGTTGCTGCTCCCGACCTTAGGGGCTGGCCCGCTTCCAACTTCGCCTATGGTCTCACTTGGGTGTATTAACGTAAATATTGTGACCTAGGGGTTGGGGCTTAAGGGCTTAGGGGCTTAGGGAGTGGGGAACAGGGTTAGGGCTTAGTCATGGTCCCAACCCCCAAACATATTTGCGCTCCATGTTAAATGAATACTGAGATCTTATAGCGTTAAGTAACATAGTGATGGCGCGGTGGTAGAGGGTCTTGGTGCTTGGTGCTTGGTTTTGTGTTTAAATCTTGTGGGATGCCCTTGACCCTTAAACCAAATTTTTAACTTGCCACGTGGAGGCCATGTGACAGCCTTCCATTGGCACACATGGCCTCCCACCACTGGTCCACCTTAAAACACAGCTAACCATATAATATAATAAAAAAGATTCTTAACCAATCAAATTTGACCATTTTTTGTACCAATCTGGAGAGGCCAAATGACAACCTGCCACTAGCCCAAAAATGCACAATCAGCCTAATAATCTGCAATTTTTTTACCTGTTTGAGAATTTGATCAGAGCACAATATCAATAACATGAAGATGAGGATGAGGATGATGGAGGTGAAGTATCGGGCACGTGATCCCCCAAGGAACGTTTTGGGGCTTAAAACCCAGATTTTGGTCAAAATTGATAACTCTAATGTAAGACTCTACATTTTATGGGCGCGGAGTGCGTAGCTTGTAAACGAGTCATAGGTTTGTTCGCTCTCAATTTTGTAATGTAATGTTGGCTATAGCGACCTACCCATGGTCCGAGGACCATTGTATAAATAGAGCAAGGCTGTAAGTTATAAAACAATGGGGGAGGAAGCTAAGGATGAATATTTGAGTAATATCTAAAGTGTAAGGTCTAGTTTTAGGTCGTAGAGTAGGAGAAGGCTCTACAACTGAGTTCATAGAGGCCTAGTAGTCCACAGCTGAGTGCATGGACCCCTGTAGCTGAGTGTATAGGGTGAGTCGAGTCTGTAACAATTGGAATCATTAAAAAAAAGTTTATATCATTCTTGTGTATTTATTTCTTGTTTTCTGCATTGAATGTATTGGATATGAATTGCATTTCTACTATTTATATGATGCGCAAACATATGTGACTGTGATAATTAAGTGAATGTGAGATAAAGTATCTGTTTATGCGAAGGAAACTAAGATCTTTAAGAAGATAAGTAAGATCCATGGTATAGTTTGGGGAATAGCGCATATCATTGCCATAGTAGCGCGAAAGCACCTCAGCCCTTGGTTAGAGCTACGCGAAGGAGAATATAACATATTGCAAAGGTCTCGTAGGTCGGCACAGTGCGCGAAGTGACCTGCACGAAGGTAGGCACATTTGGACTAAATCGACACCTCAGACATCTCAAGGGTGTAGAAACTTGGTTCCAGCATGCCCCCATACTACTTCGGGTGAGACTTCAGTCCGCGCTCCATGGGATGATGCCGAAAGGGCCAGTAGTGTAGGGATTTTTTTGGCTAATTAACTCTGAACTTGAGTCAGGCCCCATCAAGCCGACATGAAGGTGGTGGCTTGTCACCATTCCATTTTGGAGGTTTGTCTCCTTTTCCTCCATCTCCTTTTGGAGGTTTCAAGCTCTCTCCTTGCAACCTTAAATTTCTCTCCTCATAAAGAACCTTTACCAGTTTAGACATCTCAAAGAAATCTTTTCCAGAAATTTCTTTCATCTTCAAACATCCCTTCAGGACCTTCTTCATGTGCCATGAATATTGAAGCTTGAGGTGTGAGTTCTCTCCTTAAAAAAATTGAGATCTTGGCTCCACAATTTCTCCTTCTCCTCTTTTAAGCTTCAACCTTGTAAGCATCATAAAAACTCTTGCAAAAAATTCAAACCTTCACAATAACTTGGCTCTGATATCAAAATGATTTGCAATGGAATCTTGAAGGTGATGAACAAATTGCAAGTGAACGTTTTATGTATTTTGGGTAATGGATCAAGTTACAAAATACATAAAGTAATGATTTTTAAACTTACTTAGCAGTCAAAACATATACAAAATACCATATCAGAAACACATAATAACAAACATGATAAAGGAGTTCACCCATATCATGGGCTAAATCTCTTGGTCCATCTTCTAATGCAAGGCCTCTTTCATTAAGTGCTTAAATTTGTGTTTACATGGCTTTACAATGCTCAAATGAAAAACTGATGTCTCCAATGGATCCAAAACTATCAAATATCACCATGCGGGCTCTATTTGTACCTCATTTGGCCAAAAGCTAAGAGAATTGTGCTTCTTGCAAGTTTTCCCAATTTCCCCAACTAACCATCCTCCAACTTGAACCAAATCTAGATTGAGTGCCCCAAACCTAGAAACCGTGTGCAAATTTGGCCTACAATCCTGCTTGATGGGCGAAATGTTTGGACACTTAAAATGTCCAATAACCCCTATTTTCTAAAATTTGGGGTCGTATGGGGGCCACATGCCGAGGGGCTAGGGCTAACAACTAGCCCCCACTGGTCAAGACGCCAACGAATTGTGACATGGTGTTTCTGGGAATATTAGTATTTCTAAGAAATGCTAACCCTCTAGGTTTGGTAGCTAACCTAGAAACCATAGTCAAAGCAATTCGCTATTCTTCTTATGAGTGACAGATAAGAGAAATATTATGAAAGACCAATCTGTAACTTCCGCTTGATTCCTCACTTGATCTCCCTCACCTTTGGCTGATCTCGTAACTCCTCCCCGTACTTAACACGCTTGGAGAGTACCTGCACAGTTACAAAAACAAAGACCCGTCAAAGCATAATGATCTATCACATCATAAACATCATAGAATTAGAAATATGATAAGCAAATGAATGCATTTACAGTTAACACAAACAAATGGGAAAAATCTTGAAGAACTTTATTGATAACAAGGAGAATTACAACCCATAAGTCTAATCTAGCGTCATCCTCCCAGCTTCAAGCCTTCTTCAGCTCATGAATCAGCAAGAACACGCCAACTATAACACAATACTCTCACCTCGATACTGAAACTAACAACACTTCCATACAACTCAGAATAAGTCAGCCTCAAATCTCTTAGATGAGGGATCCATTTATAGATGAATGCAGGAGGTTGAGTCATCAATGAGGATGATGAATTCCATTACATTTTTAGTAATTGGTTCCATGAAAGAGGGGAATTGGAGGTGGTTTCCTAATTCCTTTAGTCATCCTTGGGTGAACTCAGAGGGGCAAGTGGCATAGGAGAAGTTTCTAGAAGTTTCCATGAGCAACTAATTCTCAAACTTTCCTGGATTTTTGTCTTACCTCACCCATTGCACCTTACAGATGGCCAAACTATGATGCATAGCACTTTGACAGTGTGGTACCTTCTATGCATAACACCCTAACACAGGGCTTTCTGCAATGATCCCTTTTAGGCACTTTTTTGATGAATTTTGTGATGGAACTTTTGGAGAATGAGGCATCCAGATGACTAAGTTTATTTTAGGGCATAAAACATCTATATTAGGGGTTGATGAACCCTAATATCATCGACATGTGAGTTGGGGTTGATGTGCCCAAATATGTCTATAACAGTTGCCCCCTAAAGCATGAGGCTGTAAATATCTATGTCGGGGGAAATGCTTTATCATGAGGCTCATAAGTTTCGAACTGGAAGGTGACCTGCATCAATTACAATACAATACATCATGATAATATGATTTTCTCATGAACTAGCTGAAGGAGGCATTCCCATACTCATATTATAAACTTTCATTACATGTGCATAGATCAGATAGTCATCTACAAATATAGACTTGTGTTTCTACAGATATAGATTTGTGATCCATGATTAGGATGACCATCTGTGTAAAGCCTTTGTACATTTGATTTGGTACTCCTAAATATATCACAACCATGATGGATGAAACTAGATCCGGGGTCTTTAAACTCGTTCAATCTTCCCTCAATGTACAAGTCTAACCATGTGAAAAAGATGTTCTGAAGTCGAACATGGAGAGACATCGCCTAATTGCCAGCCAATGATGTGAGCTGTTAACAGGCATGAGAGGGATCACCAATAATGATGGTGATCCTCAAGGTACTACAATACATTTCACATGGTGTGAATAGATGATTCGATGTTGAACACCATGCAAAATATTTTAGTCGAAGGCCAATGATGTCAACCTATCGTCGGAAGAGAGAAACTTGCCATTGATGTATGCAAGCTTCAAAGCTGAAAGGGTGTTTCTAAGTCAACTTCCTGGATGATGAGCTAATGTCGACAAGAAGTGACTCGTCATAGAAGGGCCTTGATGTATCCCACATCTACGACATGAAACAAAGTAAATCATTTTTGGAGATGAAAATGAATTGACGACACAAAATTCAGGAATGACGGTCATGAAAATGAAGGTTTGTAGTATTGCAACAAATGAGACTTTAACTGGATGACTTCTCTTGAACATATCGGCGACACTGAGATGAATTGGTAGCATTAACCCAAAAAAAAGTGATGGATGGTGTGATAGACGAACGATATGATAACCATCAAACGGAATGACCCAACCCAACTTAGTCACGGAGATGAAGTGAAAGTGTCATGTTCAAGAGTGACTCGCTACCATAAGTTTTTCAAGACTTTTCCCATTTTCTCTAGTCATTGCTGACCATTACCTCTTTATTTTTTATCAAGATTGAGGAGGATAACATATGTTTGTTGTATAATTCACCCTTCGGGCAAACCCACCGCTATTTGATGTTTTATCGAGTCTAGTGACGGTGAAACTCGGTCTTGTCTAGATGGACAAGTTTGTCGCTATTATTTTAATGAGTTTAACGACAAGGATAACTTGGTCCTTTTCATGTTTAGAGAGTTTGAAAAGAGACGAAAAGAAAACTCCATAAGTTATTTTTCGTAAAATAATCCCTGAGGTTCGAAAAAGGATAAAATAATACGAGAGAGATGTCGTTTCCAATACTTTAACGAGCTGGAAGAGATAAGCGCTCGACTATCTTTTCTTGTTTAAAGAGTATGAAAAGAGTTTAAAGAGGACTCTATAGTTTCCTTTTCATTTTAATATAAAAGCTCGAAAAGAGAATGAAAAGTTTGCTTGGTAGTAAAAGATGCTCAATTCGCCATTAGCACATCGGATTCTATTTTCAGTTTTTCATTCTACTCAAAACTCCATCAAAGATGATTAAAAATACATATTTATGGATGAAAAATGAATAAAGGCAACATTCACTTGATTCAAATGTAAAAGTAAACATAAAAACTAGTTTTAACCATTCATTTTCACCATTTCATTTCTAACATTGGATTTTGGAGCTCTGAAGCGGTTTTTCCCTCCAAATTTCACTAGTCGATTGTGAGAGATTCTGTGGATCATTTTCTGTGCCATCAGGACCAAGTAGGAGCTATCCTTATGCTCTTCAATACTATCCCATTGTTTTTTAGTTTTGGGCAACTTTTCTTAGTTTTTAGGCCTCTAGGATTTAACTTCTCGTTTTTTAACCATCGCATCTTGTCCCTATCAAAAAGTACGATGCATACTGGGCTGCTAACAGGCAACCTGCTATGCATAACACTGTCTTCAAAGGAAAAGTGCGATGGGCACAGAAAACCAAGTTTGAACAGTTGTTTTTCATCAAATTTTAAACTGATTTTTTCCCAAGTTGGATCCTAACTTTTCTAATGATTGTGTTTCAGGTATTCATTAGATCAAAATGGTCGTTACATGGCGAGAACAAGAAAACGAAGAGAAGGACATGATTGCCTTAAATGACTAGGGCACAATAAATGCGCTAAAGAACTGTGGTTTGAATTTTTTTTTTCTTATCCAGTATGAGGCAACAGATGGATTTGCTGTAGTATCTTGTTTATTCTTGGGATCCTATTGACCAGGTGTTTCATATCAGGGGTAAATCTATTCCTATTGCCATTGAGGATATTTATTTTTTGACGGGTTTATCGAGGCGAGGTGCCCCTCTTTCACTATCAAGACTTGCCTGGGGAGGCGAATCAGTGAGAGATTATATTCGTCAGTTCTGTCGAAAAGGATCTCAACCCAGAAAAGATGGAAAGATTCATATCCTAGATGTTATTGGTCGACCTTTGAGAACCATCCTCTTTATCCTTGCTAGATTGGCTCGCAGTGCAACTTTACTTTTAGCAAACAGATCTTATATGTAGTATGCCTTGGAATGCCTGGAGCTGAAGGTATTCAACTGGTGTGAGGCGGTTCTCCCACTCATGAAAGATCAACTAACCAAAGTGAAGGTTGGAAAGACCAAAAGTTTTGGTTATGGTTCTATTTTGATTTCCTTTGCTTTGGAAAGAATCCCTCTCATGCAACCATAGAACATTTCTCTGGGAGTGCCTGGACCTAGAGAACCATGGATGCAACGATGGGTAGACCTTATGGCTAGGCATGTTGGCTAGTCACAGATCTCATTTTATTCTACCTTATTTGAGTGGTTCGACCATCAGGAGATGGCTTTTTCGGAATATCCATATGTGGGAATGGATTTTTGAGGCAATCTAGATTTAGCATTACCAGTCAGGGAGCAGTGGAGTGCTATTGGTAAATTGATTTGACCACACTTTTCTTTTGAGTTTTTTTTTTTTGTGTTTTTGATTGTTACCAAGACTAAATAAACTCATCTGTGTATGCAGATATTGGACCAGTTCGGCCTGTGGCATGCCCACGGGAAGCAGATGCTCTAGTGGAGGGAGCTTTTGGGAGGGCAGTCCTTAGAGATTTAGACATAGTAGAGACCTTGGCTCAGTTGTAGGATCATGTGGAGAGATTAACTCTCAGCATTCCAGATGTCTAGATTGATGAACTACCCATGAGACTACAATGCCATACCACTGGTGTGCCAATTCATTGGACGAGGCTCCTGCATATGATAACACAGGCGGTGACCTATTATCATCAGCATAACTAGTCTAGGATGTTTTCTGCATTCATTTTTGAGTTTTTTGGGTTAGATGACCAATTTTGATTTGGACACAAATATTTGTAAAAACCTATAAACAACTATCTATTTTACTTTCGAAGTTTTATTGTGGTTAAGTGATGAAATCCTATGCAAATGATGATGTGAAATTCTTTCTTTACATATGTTGTAAATGTCTATTTAACACATAGTTTGCTAGAGAGTCAGTCAATGTGTTTAAATTTCTGGAGATATGTTGATATTGAATGAATTCAAAATGTCTTTCCAAAATTTGAACTCTTAGGAGCATGCGATGAATAGTTGGGTTTCGAATGGAATAAATGCCAGTAAGCTATAGAATGACAAGTTGTGAATCTAGCCTAACAATGATTCGGCGTATGCCATGTGAAATCGCATGAGAGAGGAGTTCAATCAATGCACTATACTCAGCGATATCGTTTGTTGATTGACCAATACAAATCCCTATGAAGCTCACTAACTCACCACTTGGAGCGAAGATGGCCTAGGCTATAGAAGATAGGTTCTGCGTACTACGACTAGCTCCATCGGC
This sequence comes from Pinus taeda, assembly GCA_000404065.3. Taxonomy (NCBI): domain Eukaryota; kingdom Viridiplantae; phylum Streptophyta; class Pinopsida; order Pinales; family Pinaceae; genus Pinus; species Pinus taeda. The sequence goes on from APFE030163771.1 coordinate 63,790, forward strand.
ATACCCAATAAATGGTTCTGAAAAGTTTGACATCTACAAAAAATATGAAGTGGATTACCTAACCAAATTGAAACTCTAAAAGAAAAATAACACAGAAAAATGCAATGAAAGCATATGCACAGTGAGTTTTACTACACTTAATCAAGCATAGTAACATTTAAGATACAACCCGTTTTGGGGCTGCGACAATGGAATCCCATCGTAATCGACTAGATCGTCGACTCCTTTTGTCAACACACATTTAACAATATAGGGGCCCATCCATAATGGTTCAAACTTCCCTGATCCTTATTTTTCAGAATCTTGATCGTAAGGCAAGACCAGGTCACCTTTTGAGAAGGCACGAGGATTAACATCTTTGTCATATTGTGCCTTGATTCATTTCTTATGTGCTTCATTAGCCAATGCGATGTCACGAAGGGTTTCATGCAGATGGATTAATTCCAAGAAGTGAGCTTCTTCGTCAGAAGTATCGGGTAGCAGGTCAATTGCGAGCTTGAGGGATGATATTTCACATTGAATTGGTAAGAATGCTTCCAAACCATACGCCAACTGAAAAGGCATAGAATTTGGTCGCATTTCTCACCGAGGTTAGATATGCCCACAGAGATGAGTACACGATTAAATTCCAATTCCGTTTATGGACTCCAATCATTCTTTGCAACATGCGTTTAAGGATTTTGATGATTGCCTCAACTTGTCCATTAGCTTGCAGATAATATGGAGTAGAACTATCATGAAATAGTCCTAATTTGGTAGTTAATTAGATCATCATGTGATTGCAAAAATGCAACCCATGATCTGTAACTATAGCTTGTGGCACACCGAACCTGGAAACCACATGATTGAAAAAAAAGAGAGCAGCCGTTTCGCCACTGTTGTTCAATGTAGGCATCGCCTCAGCCCATTTGATAAAATAATCAACAACAACTATAATATATCCATGTCCCCCAACTGAGGTGGGGTTACATGTCATAAAATTAATGCCCCATTTTGCGAATGGGCCAACAGCAACTACTGGATGCAGTGGTGCAGGTCGTAATCTGGTTTTACGATAAAAAATATGACAAGCATGGCACTTTCTGACAACAAGTATGCAATCTTTAAATATAGATGGCTAGAAATAACTAGCTCGTGGGATTTTTTGTGCAATTGCGTAACCAGATAAATGCCCCCCACAAGTACCTGAATGACAATCATTCAAAGCATTTTTGGCCTCCTCATGAGTAAGGCACCTACATAATATCGTATCAATACCACGACGATAAAGTGTATTTCCAATGATCAGATAATATTTGGCTTGGTATCGAGTATGTCACTATTTAGAGCGAGAGGTGTTAGGCCTAAAATCTTGGGTTTGGAGATAGACTAGTGTATTCCCTTACCACGGATCACTTGACGAAATTAGAAACAGAGACTCATCTAAGATTGATGCTTCTGATGTTAAATCATTGGAGGATAAGGGAAAGTCGCAAAGTAGCTCAACAAAGACGACAAATTTCTTTGATTTGGATTTTATGAACTCCAAATCAAACTCTTGCAAGATAACTATCGATTTAGAATATTTGTCCCCCAGCAATTGACGTGACAATATGTATGTCATAGGGTTGCAATCTGATAAAATAGTAGTTTTGCGCAGGAGGATTTAATGATGAAATCTCTGTACAACTTGAACGACTGCTAAAGCTAACTTTTCAACATATGAGTATTTACTTTCTGTACCACTGAGATTTTAAATCAAATAATATATAGGATGTTCGATTCCATTTTCTTCTTGCATTAAAACCATACCAATGGTTGTATCTGCAGTGACGAGATACAAGTAAAAGTCTCTTAGATAGTTGGGGGCATACATTAATGATGCTTTGATCAAGGAATCTTTGAGAGCATCAAAAGAAGCTTGCGCAACTTTATCCCAATGGAAGGGTACCCCTTTCTTCAATAGACGTGTATAACCTTTAGCTAACTCAGCATAATTTGGAATGAACCTTCTCAGAAAGTTTGCCTTCCCTTGAAGTCTCTGAGTCTGTAACAAATTTAAAGGTAGAGGCATGTCAAGAATTGCCTAAACCTTTATGGGATTGAGCCAAATTCCATCTTTTGAAACCATGAATCTGAGAAATCGACCAGAGCCAAGACAAAACACACACTTGTGTGGATTGAGTCTTATTTTGTAGTGTCGACAACGTAAGAATATTGCTCTCAAATGTTGTGGGTGATCAGTCCATTTTCGTGAATGAGCAAGCAGGTCATCAAGATAGGGTTGAATAATATGTTTGATGTCATGGAAGGCATAATTAATTTCCCTCTAAAATGTAGCCCCTGCATTATTCAAACCAAAAGGTAGCTTTCGATATGCGAATGTGCCCCATGGACATATAAAGGCGGTTTTAGATTGGTCCTGTGGGCAGATATTGATTTGATTGTAACCAAAAAATCCATCCATGAATGAAAAGATTTCACATCTAGCACAATCGTCAATTCTCTGGTCAATAAAGGGTATAGGATAATTGTCCTTTGGACATTCTTGGTTTACATCCCTATAATCGACACACACTTGAATTGTTCCTTGTTTTTTCATAACTGGAACAATATTAGATACCCGATCAGTTAGAGGTATATGGAAATTGAAGCCAGCACGCAAAATTTTCTCAACCTCTGCTTTAATGGAAGCGACTTTCTTAGGATGAAAAAGTAGAAGCCGCTATTGTACTGGTTTGACGTCAGGTTACATTTTAATCTTGTATTTAACAATGCTTGAGACAATGCTCAACATTTCCTCATAAGACCATGCAAAGACATCTCAAAATTCGTGAAAAAGAGCACAATAATTATCTATTTGTAATGGAGAACAAGATTTGCCAACATGAATATTCTCTACAATATTTGGCTTGGTTGAAATGTTAATAGAAATTTTTTCTTCTATGTTAGACAGATTACGCTCAGACTCTACTGTGTTTACAGAATTCGACAGAAAATCAATGATTGATGGGTGTTTGAGTTCACTTGAATAATCTTTTTTGTTATCTCGAAGGTGGGAACGATGATGATAATCTTCTCACGACATCTCTCCTATCATCATTGATTGGACGATTCCTTCATCTATAAGCATATTTCTCTCCATATGGTGGCAATCTAGTGTTTAATGGGTACACCAGTCTTTGATAACTATATTTCCCAAATTGATACTGATATGCAGTATCAAATTGTTGATTTCCCATGTGAGAAAAACTAGATTGAATTCCAGAAAAGTTAATGGGTGTTGACCATGGTGTAGAAGTAACGCCTGAGTGGGTTCCAGACAATGATTGGTAACCGAATGGAACTGATGATTCACCATATAGGTGAGACTCAGGTGTGGTAGAAAACATCGAAGGAGTGACAATAGAAGATTCGGATGCAACTGCATCAAATGATACAGTCTTGGATGTTGATGGTTGTTCAGACATGGTTAACTAGCACAAAAGTTGGCCTAAAGATTTGATGGGAACTTGTGATGAGGCAGAATTAAATAAAGCAAAGTAATCAGGAGCAGCAGGATAAAGATCAATCCCAGTTCCAAAATGAAATGGGGTGTCAGATGGGGATTCCTCTACTATCTCCTCTATGGCAATCAAACCAGGTAGAAGAGGTTGACCGTCAAGTCCGTAAAAGATTTTTGGTGTTGAAGAAGGTGTGGTTTCTACAGTGACTGATGTCGGAGGAGTAACAACTTCTGGATACTGCAATTCAAAGTCCAGATGTTTAGGTAACTGAACAACAGTCTCAAAGGGCAGTTCTTGAACAACTCGTGGTTCAGATGTAACCTCGGCTCGAACTGGGATGGGTTCCGGACCAACTCTTGATGGAGTTGTTTAAGGTTCAGAAGTACTTCTTGGTTGAACAATTTCAAATTGAGGATCAATTTGTTGTTGGAAAATCTCGGTTACTGTTACACTAGGATCAATACTAATGTACTTAGGTAACTATGAATCTTCCTCTTGAAGGATGGATGTACCAGGAATGATTGGAGTAACTTGAGTCCTTGAATATTTTGGAACAGATGTTTCAAACAACCCAAATGAACTAGGCTCAGTTAAATGAGACTACTTTGTTCGAATTGGTTTCGCTTCCAGACGTAAAGACAGTTAACTCGCTAATCTCCACGAACGATGGGGTTTGGATTGACTTTCTTCCATGATTTCAGATTAATTGATCAACTTAAAACTCAACTAAGGGAAAATGATGTTATTTGTAGTCAATTAATTTTAACAACACTTAGACACAACTTTGCTTTTCCAGTTTTAAAGAGTCGAGAAAAAGCTAAAGATGACTCTAGTCGCCTTAGACTTTTAATGAGCCTAAAAGGACAAGTGCTCAAATGATCCTTTTACTTTTAGGGAGTCGAAAAGGAACAAAAGTGATTACTCTGGAGACTCTAGAAAAGAGGGTTTACCGAACAAATCGCAAAACTGCAATATACACCTTGGTGGTAAATTAAAGTGAAATTACCAAGGACTTTACGTATGACAGTCAATCTTCTCGAATGCCATGTTTAGTGCATTGCGATCGGTAAGGCGGCAGACTCGGCTTCCTAGGGATAAAGGGTTTAAGCCTATTGGGGTCTCCCACTATATACATGATGGTATAGGGAACACAAGTCCGTACTAGCACTTGTCGTATCAAAGAGGAGGAATCACCCAACCTTCAATGAAAACAATAGCCACTAGGTTTAACGACGCCAGAACATGTCTCTAGCCTAGACCTCTAAATGTGTGCATTAGATTCCAAAGCATTGTTAAGTTAATTGAGGTTCATTTAAGTTGATATTTCTTAAAATTTTGCCTTTGAGGGTTCACCGCGAAATGTGTTATGAAATTCTTAAAGATGCATCTAAAATGATAAGCAATCTTTTCGTTTATGTTCAACAATGAAGATCCTAACTACTAGGGATAGAGCATAGAAGTAGTTTTTAAGCAAACACCAAAGAGAACACACTAGTGCAATTCCTTAAGTCGTTCTTTTGTGCACACAAACCAAAATTCTAGAATGCAGCTGCATGTATTTGTTTTTAGCTCTCCTTAATGTGAATGATTCAAGAAGGAAAACTTAAATGTAGCAATAATTCATAATATTTCACACAAAATGTCAGTTTTCGACAATTTTTCTTCAAAGAGAGGAAGGAAGACACAAACGACACTTTCAAGTTTGAAGAAATATCTTTTCGACACTTTGAACGAAATCAAATCAAATGCATAAAATATATTAATCGATCAGCTACAAAGGAAGATTTTACAACACCTTTTCTTTTTCGACCAAAATTGAAGACTTTACGACAGCTTTTCTATCGAAACGACAAATTGATTAACACTAATTTTTGACAATGGATTGTAAATGAAAAACAAACACACAAAACATTCACCAATCCTAGTCCAAATAGAGGTCGATCTAAGTGATGAAAGTTGGCTTCAATGATGAGACATTGTTCATATTCAGCAAGCAATCAAACAGAGATGAAAACTAGTCAAAAACCTCAACTCCTAGATGGGAAAATTGAGTTCCAATTAATCATCGTAGGTTCTGGTGATAGACAGTGCGATGCATAGCACTTTGTCCATTCAGAATTGCTATGCATAGTAGGTTACAATTCAAGACAGTGCGATGGTGATAGGGAGCGACTCTGAAAGTGTTTTTGGCTCAAATTTGATGCAGTTTTCGGTGGACTAAGCTTGATTTCAATGAACAATAACAAGTAAAGTGTAATAGAATGTCCTAAGAGGCTACTAAGCTACCATCAAGGGAATTTTAATACTTTTTGCAAAACAAATGCTCAAGATATAAACTAAACCAGAGATTGACTGTAGTATCATTTATCTACTATGCAATTGTAGAACAAAAGCGGTTTGAATACTTCCGCACTAGCTTTAGACTTCATCTATAGTATATATAATTCATCATAGAGCACAAAACAACAAAAAACAATCAGAGTTTCCCCCGTGGAGTCGACAATTTTTTTCTGGGAAAATTAGTATTTCTAAGAAATGATAACCCTCTAGGTTTGGTCGCTAACCTAGAAACAACAGTCAAAGCAATTCACTATTCTTCCTATGAGTGACAGATAAGAGAAATATTATGAAAGACTAGCTTGTAACTTCCGCTTGATTCCTCACTTGATCTCCCTCTCCTTTGGCTAATCTCGTAACTCCTCCATGTACTTAACATGCTTGGAGAGTACCTGCACATTTATAGAAACAAAGACCCGTCAAAGCATAATGATCTATCACAACATAAACATCATAGAATCAGAAATATGATAAGCAAATGAATGCATTTACAACTAACACAAACAAATGGGAAAAATCTTGAAGAACTTTATTGATAACAAGGAGAATTACAACCCATAAGTATGATCCAGCACCATCCTCCCAGCTTCAAGCCTTCTTCACCTCATGAATTAGCAAGAACATGCCAATAATAACACAATACTCTCACCTCAATACTGAAACTAACAACACTTCCTTACAACTCAGAATAATTGAGCCTCAGATTCCTTGGATGAGGGATCCATTTATAGATGAATGCAGGAGGTTGAGTCATCAATGAGGATGATGAATGCCATTCTATTTTTAGTAATTGGTTCCATGAAAGAGGGGAATTGGAGGTGGTTTCCTAATCCCTTTAGTCATCGTTGGGCGAACTTAGAGGCGCAAGTGGCACAAGAAGTTTCTAGAAGTTTTGATGAGCAACTGATTCACAAACTTTCCCAGAATTTTGTCTTACCTCACCCATCACACCTTACATAGGGAAAATCTACGACGCATAGCACTTTGACAGTGTGGTACCTGCTATGCATAGCACCCTAACACAGGGCTTTCTGCAATGATCCCTTTCGGGCACTTTTTGGATGAATTTTGTGATGGAACTTTTGGAGAATGAGGCATCCAGATGACTAAGTTTCTTTTAGGGCATAAAACAACTATATTAGGGGTTTATGAACCCTAATATCATCGACATGTGAGTTGGGGTTGATGTGCCCAAATATGTCTATAACACATGGTTGCATTGTTGGTGCATGTAAGCATTTTGGGTGCTGAATATTTCAAGCACTGAAGCTAAGGACTGGACTGCAGTTGTTTGTGGCCCATATGGCTTGGGGCTGGCCCCCTTCCAATTCCGCCTCTAGTCCTGCTCTGGTGTATTAATGCAGGGGCTGTGACATGGTGGTCTAGGATAATCATTGGCCCATGGTCCCGCCCCTTGCTTCTAAGGGTGCAGGGACCAGGGATGGGGCTTAGCCTTGACCGTAGCCTCCAAACACATTTGGGTTCCATGTTAAATGAAGGTGTAGATGCTATAATGTTAAGTAACATAATGATGGCATGGTGGTAGAGGGCCTTGGTGCTTGGTGCTTGGTTATGTGTTCGAATCCTGTGGGGTGTCCTTGGCCCTTAAACCAAAATTTTAACCTGCCACCTCAACCCCATGTGGTAGCCTTCCATTGGCCCATGTGGCCTCCAACCATTGGTCTACCTAAAAACACAATCAACCATATAATATAATACAAAAAATTCTTTACCAATCAAATTTGACCACTTTTTGGGCTAATCTAGAGAGGCCAAGAGGTAGCTTGGCACTGGCCCAAAAATGCGCAGCTAGCTTGCCAATCTGCAATTTTTTTACTATTTGAGAATTCTATTAGAAGATGATATTAGGGCAATATGATATCGATTTTAAATGATTCAAGTTGCGTTGGATTCATATTTCCAAGATATACTCATTGGTATAGTTTTTGAGCTTTGTTGCACACTTTGAATTTTGAGCACTAAATTGATCCCATGGACCACACCTGCCCATTGGAAGCTTTTGGACCTCCAGAAGACTATTTTAAGTCAATAAACAGATGAGGGTACAGTTCCCTCACCCTGTTTTGTATCTTTGGACCCCATATGAAGTTGCTTCCCGTTCCTTCTTCTTGAAGTTCATGTTTCTTTGTCAAGGATAGGACCTTGTTGCAATTCTTCAAGATGTTTAGTAGAGAAAACTTATGTTAAATAAATATGAACATTCACTCCTATGTCTTCAACCAAAGGAGGCTAACCCATTTTAAAGTTATTTTCACCTTGAAGTTTTTCTTTGCTGATGCAAAGATTTACATCATTTCCAACCTGAAAAACTATGGTCAACATAAATTTTATCATGTTTAGCCTTGTTTTTGGCTTGACTCTTCACCAAATGTCAACGCCATCGACATGTAACATTCTTAATCAAAGCCAAAATGCTAGGAGACCCACAAGAAGATGTTTTAGAACTAATGTTCCCTTTGTCAAGTAGCTCTTGCATCTGCTTCCTTATTCCTGCTTTCTCTAACACTAACATCTTGTTCAAACCAATGTTCAAAAGTGAATCATCCTACTAGAAATGAACTCCATGTTGTTTTCCTATTTTAGGAGGTAATACATTAGATTCCTGAAACATTTTATCATATGTATTAGCAACTTCACATAAGTTAGATTTTAACCTTGCATCACATCTTGGAAGTCTTTAGATTCATTAGCATCTTTATGTTTAATCATTAACAATGTAAAATTTTGACTAGCATTTACAAACCTCTTCATTTGTCTAGCATTAGCAAGAGATAAATTCAACTTCTTTATATATGCTCTAATAATGCACTCAATCCCATATTTAAACAAGTGGTACTTGTTCTCCTAGTGATGAAATATGACTTTCCTGTCATATAAATATGGACTTCCCAAAAGAATCCCACAAATTTCAAGTGGCACCACATCAAGTTATATTTCATCAATAAAATTTTCAGTGATGGAAAATCTAAGTATGCATTTTCTTGTCACTTGCAACTTGGCATTGTCACATACGCAACCCAAAGGATAAGGTTTAGGATGAGGAATGGTTTCAAAATTTAGTTTCTTGACAATGTCTTCTGAAATTAGTTTTTCTCGTGAACCACTATCAAACAAAGTATCTACTTTATTATTTTTTGTCATGATCATAATATGGAACAACTCTATTCTTTCTCTTTCATTTTGAGTTTCAATCGGCTTTCTAGAAGAACTAGTACTTGAAATTAATCATTACCTTTCAATCCCATGGCTATGATTTTTGTTTCATCTCCAGAATCAGATCTCAAATCTTGTTCTGTAGCTGCAAGAATCTTTTCTTTCTCCTTGTTATTAACTTTTTTGGGTCTCATCTCAAGATGAAGTTTCCAACAATGGTCTTCATCATGGCCTTCTTTTGAACAATGTTTACATCTGAGTTTTTCTCCTTCTTTCTTGATTAAAGAATTCTTTTTATCCTTTCCTTTGAACTTCCCTTTTCCTTTTTCTCTAGACTTAAATGACTTTGCACTAGTTTCTTTAGAAACAATCTTCCCTCCTGATTCTAAGTGAGTTGCATATACACAAATTTCATCTAGTTTTGTAGGGTTAAACATGAGAATTGTTTCTGAAATAACTATGTAATCCTCCAATGTATTTGAGTAGAATGTCTTGAGAAGACAAATCTATACACAAAATCAAAGCTCTTTTCCTAAATTCTTGAGTATAGATTTTCACATTGTGACCCTTAGCATGTCTAAAGTTTTTCCAATCCATGATATATTTTTGCATGTATGCTAAGGGATAAAAGTCCCTTCTTATTTCAACAACAAAATTATTTCAACAGGATAAAACCTTACCATGTTTCTTCATGTCTTCTTGAGTTTTAGCTTCCCACCAAATAAGTGTTGCACCTTCCAATCTATAAGAGAAGCAAGCTAAACCTTGGTCTCATCATCTTTGACCCTTTGTATCCTATAATACACTTCAGTCTGAAAAATCCAATTATGTAATTTCTTAGCATCTACGTCTCCATCATACATAGGTAATTAAAAATTAATATCAAGCTTTAACAAAGGAGTTTTACCATGTACTTTTGGAAAATCTGGAGATGTTTGTGAAAGGGTAGAAGAAGTGGATGAAGATGAGGAGGAAGATGAGGATGAGGATGATGGAGGTGAATGTGGTGGCTTGTCACCATTCCCTTTTGGAGCTTTGTCTCCTTTTCCTCCATCTCCTTTTATAGGTTTTGAGCTCTCTCCTTGCAACCTTGAATTCCTCTCCTCATAAATAACCTTACCATTTTAGACATCTCAAAGAAATATTTTCTAAAAGTTCTTTCATCTTTAGATATCCCTTCAAGACCTTCTTGACGTTCATTAATTTTGAAGCTTGAGGTGTGAGTGTTCTACTTGAAACAATTTGAGATCTTGGCTCCACAATTTCTGCTTCTCCTCTTTTAAGCTTCAACGTTGTAAGCATCATACAAACAGTTACAAACCTTCACAATAACCTAACTCTAATACCAAAATGATCTGTAATGGAAACTTGATGGTGATGAACAAATTGCAAGTGAAAGTGTTATGTATTTTCGGTAATAGATCAAGTTACAAAACACATAAAGTCATGCTTTTTAAACTTAGTTAGCAACCAAAACATATAAAAAATACCATATCATAAACACATAACAGCCAACATGATAAAGGAGTTTACCACTCTCCTGGGCTACATCTCCTGGTCCAGCTTCCAATGCAGGGACTCTTTCATTAAGTGTTAGAATTTGTGTTTACATCGCTTTAAAAATCTCAAAATGAAAAATTTATGTCTCCAATGGATCTAGAACTATAAAAAATCAACATCTAGGCTCTTTCTTCACTTTGGCCAAAAACTAGGAGAGTTATGCTTCCTCCAGTTTTTTCCCAATTTCCCTAGTTAACCATCCTCCAATTCAAACAGAATCTAGCTTGAGTGCCCCAAACTCGAAATCAGTGTGCAAATTTGGCCTAGAATCCCGCCCAACGAGTGAAATTTTTGGACACTTAGAATGTCCACTAACCCTTATTTTCCAAAATTTGGGGTTGTATGGGGGAAATGTGCCTAGGGGATGGGGCTAACTTCTAGCCCCTGCTGATCGCCCCCCCAACAAATTGAAACATGGTCACCTTGTTGGTGCATATAACTGTGTTGGGCGCCGAATAATCTGGGCGCAGAAGATAAGGATTAGACTGCGGTTGTATGTGGCTCATATGGCTCGGGGCTAGCCCCTGCTCTGCACCCTAGGGGCTGACCCCCTTCCAACTCCATCTGTGGTCCTGCTCTGGTGTATTAATGTAGGAGTTGTGACATGGGGGATGGGGCTAAGCCCTGGCCCATGGTCCCAAACCTTGCTTCTGAGGGTGCAAGGACCAAGGATGGGGCTTAACCCCGAACCCAATGTCTAAACACATTTGGGCTCCATGTTAAATGAATTATGGGAGCCTATAGTGTTAAGTAACATAGCGATGGCGCAGTGGTAGAGGGTCTTGGTGCTTGGTGCTTGGTTATGTGTTTGAATCTTCTGGGGTTCCCTTGGCCCTTAAACCAAATTTTTAACCTGCCACCTGGAGGCCACATGGCAGCCTTCCGTTGGCCCACGTGGCCTCCCACCATTGGTCCACCAAAAAATACAGTCAACCATATAATATAATAAAAAAAATCTGAACCAATCAAATTTAACCATTTTTTGGACCAATCTAGAGAGACAAAGTGGTAGCCTTCCACTGGCCCAAAAATGCATAGTGAGCTTGCCAATATGCAAATTTTTCACAAGTTTGGGAATTTTATTGGAACATGATATCAAGAGCATATGATATCGGTTTTAAACGATTCAAGTTGCATTGGATTCAGATCACGGATATCTACGCACTGGTACATGTTTTGAGCTCTGCCACACACTTTTATTTTTTAGCACTAAATTGATCCCATGGATCACTCCTCCCCATTGGAAGCTTTTGGACCTCTAAAAGACTATTTTTAGTGAACAAAAAGATGAGGGTATAGTTTCCTCACCCTTCTCTTTTCAATCCATTTGGTTTTTCCTGGTTTTGTACCTTTGGATCCCATATGAAGGTGCTTCACGTTCCTTCTTCTTGAAGTTTGTGTTTCTATTTCAAGGATAGGATCTTGCTGCAATTCTTTAAGATGTTAACAAGAAAAAAATTATGTTAAAGAAACATGAAAATTCTCTCCTATGTCTTCAATCAAAGGAGGCTTACCCATTTTAAATGTATTTTCACCTTGAAGTGTTTCTTTGTTGATGTAAATCTTTAGTTCATTTCCAACCTAAAAATTGTGGTTAACATGAAGTTTATCATGTTTAGCCTTGTTTTTGGCTTAACTATTCACCGAATGTGAACACCATTGCCATGCACCAATGTTCCTCAAAGCCAAAACAATAGGAGACCCACAAGAAGATGTATTAGAACTAATGTTCCCTTTGTCAAGTAGCTCTTTCATCTACTTCTTGATTCCTGCTTTCTCTAACACTGGCATCTTGTTCAAACCAATGTTCAAAAGCGAATCATCTTGCTGCAAATCAACTTCATGTTGTTTTGATCTTTTAAGAGGTAACAAATTAGATTCCTGAAACAGCTCATCATATGTATTAGGAACTTCAAACAAATCATATTTTAACCTTGCATCACATCCTTGGAAGGCTTCAGATTCATCAACATCTCTATGTTGAATCATCAACAATGTAAAATTCTGACTAGCATTTACAAACCTCTTCGTTTGTCTAGCATTCACAAGAGACAAATTCAACTTATTTCTATGTGCTATAACAATTTACTAAATCACATATTTTTAAAAATTGGTACTTGTTCTCATGGCCATGAAATATGGATTTCCTGCCATATAACTACGGACTTCCCAAAACAATCCCACAAATGTCAAGTGGCACCACATCAAGTTCTACCTCATCAATAAAATTTGCAGTGATGAAAAATCAAAGTATGCATTTTCTTGTCACTTACAACTTGGAATTGTCACATACCCAACCCAAAGGATAAGGTTTAGGATGAGGGTTGGTTTCCAAATTTAGTTTCTTGACAATGTATTATGAAATTAAGTTTTCTTGTGAACCACTATCAAACAAAGTATCTACCTTGTTATGTTTCGTGATGATTCCAGTATGGAATAACTCTATTCTTTCTCTTTCATATTGAGTTTCAATGGGTTTTCTAGAATAAATAATACTTCAATTGAATCCTTACCTTTCAATCCCATGACTATGATTTTTGTTTCATCTCCAGAATCAGATCCTAAATCTTTTTGTGTA
>APFE030163773.1:0-44448 GCA_000404065.3 Pinus taeda
CCTGGGTGCTTTCTTCGTGTGTGTATGGTTTAGTCCTTTCGAGTATATAAATATATTGGGTTCCTCTAGTATTTATTTATGATTATTATCATTAATATATATATAATTTTAGGTATTAATCTAATTTAATTTTATGTAGATTTTCTCATTGAGTAGGGTCCTTTACCTGATTTGGTAGTTTATTATTTAATTCTTTAGGTTATTATTATTAGTGTATCTAAAGTATGATGTATTCTTGGGTCTAGTCTTATTTATATTTTTATTAGTGATTGCTACCATTTAGTCATTTATTTTCAGCTATGTAAACCAATGGACGTTAGGATAGCTTATCTAGGTATTTTTAAATAAAACCACATAATAAATAAATAATATAAAATAAATAAATAAATAATATATATAGTAATAATATATAATATATTTAATAATTATATAGATTATCTCTAGAAATAAATTAAATTATTTTCCTCTTTTACTTGTCAAACTAACCCTTAAGATTAGTTTTAATAATTTTATAAAAAAATTAACATACCATCAATAAATAATACATATATCCCCGGATGCGGGTGCAAAAATGGTATAACGACATGGGGGCGGGCTTACCACTGGGCAAGTGGCAGCCCAGACCCGCCACATGTCACCAGCGTTTAACGCACAGAGTTAATACGCCCTCCAGATATTTCCTCCGCGGCACTCGAAATGTTATGTCCTCCCCTCCTCGCGCGATGTCTGCATTTCTGCCCTCCGGGAAACTTATGACGGGAGCTGGTTCGCACATGGCTCGACGTAGGTCTTCTCCTTATAATTTCAGCGAATGGAGCGAGGTAATGTATTGTTTATGGCTTGTCTGGGTTAACGTCTGGTCTGGTAGCTTTGTGTGGTGGCAGGTTCAGAGAGATAGGGGCGGCGACGCAGCAAACCGGCTCCCAGCTCTTCCCTCCCATCTCTCTGTGCTTAATTGTAGTTGCTGGTGGTCTCGTCCTGCTTTCTCACCTGGGCCTTCAGCCATCCCTTGGTCTACGCTCTGGTTTGCTCAGCTCAGCTGCAACAATCCCCTCCTGCATTTTCCGGGGCCTTCTGAAGCCATTTCATGTGCCCTCTGGCCTTCTGCTGCACTCACCTATGCCCTCTGGCCCTCCCGTGTCACTTTTCCTCCGCTGCTTTACTCCCCATCCATTCTTCAACGCTCCAGCCTCCTTTGTCTACAATGCCTAAGGAAAGGCTTCGTGCAAGCTACCGCCGTGGAGCGTCTCGGGGAGGAGCGAGAGGTCGAGCTTCCATCCCTCGTTCCTCTGACTCGCTGTCGGACGATGCAAACAGTGCTCGTCGACGACGCGGAAGAAGACCAGGGCATGCCCAAGCCCCGGCTTGCCATCACAGCTTCCATCCTTCCTCCCGCTTCAGCTTCCCCTACCTTCTGGATTCCGACACATACTATGTGTCTGTCAAAATCGAAAAATGTGAGCATGAGGCTCAGGGATCAGCAGCAGCGGAACACAGGTCTCCGGCTCCACTTCAGGAACAGCCACCCTTATCACCTGCACCGAGGGTCGGCCTTGCAATTTTGCCTCCAGCTCCAGAACAGGGGCAGCACCACGGGGCAGAAGCAGCAGCAGGAGCAGTGGCCGGTCCAAGTGCACCTGCAGAAGATGACGCGCCTCACACCGATTCAAGCGAGCCAAATCCATATGCTTGCCGAGTGGTGGAAGAGGTGCCATCAACCTCTGTGGATAACTGAACTGCTTCTCTGGGTTAGCAGACGAGAGGAATGGCAATGTATTTTGTTACTTTGTTGGGTAATCACATGCCTCTTTTTCAAAGCTCTTTCGGTATGTAAGGTTGATGCGCTGTCTACAGTGGCACAACCACAGTCTTTATGACATTCTTATATATGCGGTGTCAATGGCGGAATCTAGTGTCCAGGATTATGTTTTGAGTCAGTCTGTGGGTTCTGGGTTATGGTCAAGAGTTTGTATGTCGGAAAATATTTGGGTTTCAGGGCTTTTCTCCTCTCTATCAGAGTTTTGTAACAGCAGGCAAGTCTCCCAATCTTGGGGAAGGACTCAGGCCTGGCTGGTCATGGTTATCACTGCTGCTAAATCCATCTCTGTAGGATGGTGCTATCCGAGGTCCGCCTCGTTGTAAGTTCTGAATTTTTTGTACCATAATAGAAATTAGCATAATTTACAAAAAAAAAATAAAAAATAATACATATATATATTTAGCTAATGATTTAATAAATAAATAAGAATATATAATTATTTATGTAACTTAAATCAATATATAATTATTTATGTAACTTAAATCATTCCTTCAAAAGAAGCCATTCAAACAATAATCATTTAATAATAATTTTTAAATAACCATTAGTATTATTTTATTAGACCCAATGGTATTTAAATAAATAAATTTCTTTTGATACTATTCGCTCATTTATTATTTCTAGAAATAGAATATTATATTACTAATCTTAATATTATAAAAATCGCTCATTTATTATTTCTAGAAATAGAATATTATATTATTAATCTTAATATTATAAAAATAATAATAAGATTAAATTTATTAATATAATTTTAGCTTAGGTCCTAGAGTCAAAAATAGCCGTTATGTAGCCGTTGGAGTCTCTGCTCAGTCTATTTAACTTACTAGGCCAGATCTGTTTCTTCAACTTGTCCTGACGATGAACCACACTAGTTGGTTCGAAACGCGTCGACAAAGGTCTTTTTCATGTGATTTACGCCGAAGCTCTTCTTATAACTCCCATAAAATCAATTAAAGTGGAAGTTGGATGTTTGAAAGATGCAGGTTCAGGCTCTTGCATGAATGACAACCAACCCATATGCACGGTTTGAATAGCCGGAACAAGAGGGGGTCCATAGTAAGCCTACCGCTTGGTTATTCCTGTGCGTATGATGTAAAGGACTGACCTATCTCTACACTGCAGAGAACCTCGTTGTTGATGGAAAAAGGAAAAAAAAATAGCATGTCATTAATCTTACCTGCCGAACCAGTAGAGAGATAAAAAAGAACAACTAAACATTGTGTTCCTTTTGAATTTAAGTATGGGGGTTTACGCAGTGCATTATATTAGATATCATTTTGGGATTCAACTGCGTTAAGTAAGTCATTCACGTATGACCATTTCCATGAGAGGTAGTCGTAACTGACTAATTTCTCATGATTTTTGAATAGTTCACTTAGCACTCATTGCATCGGGTGATGCTCACAGGGGTGAAGAAGTGGGATTGAAACTAGTGAAATGTGGAGAACGAATCACATAGCATCAATCATCACTTCCGGGGCTTGCGCCCGGTAACCAGGACTTCCTAGGAGGTCACCCATCCCAGAATTCCTCTGGCTCAAGCGTGCTTAACTGTGGAGTTTTTCCACAATCAAGCCCACTTAGCTTGCTACCCCATTTGCAAAACCTTAGCAAGTATTGTGCCTCATGAACCATTGAAGTAGAGATCCCTTGACTCTTTTTGACTTTCAGAATGGGGGATTACGCAGTGCATTATATTAGATATCATTTTGGGATTGAAATGCGTTAACTAAGTCATTCAAACGTATGACCATTTCCATGAGAGGTAGTCGTAACTGACTAATTTCTCATGATTTTTGAATAGTTCACTTAGCACTCATTGCATCGGGTGATGCTCATAGGTGTGAAGAAGTGGGATTGAAACTAGTGAAATGTGGAGAATGAATCACATAGCATCAATCATCACTTCCGGGGCTTGCACCCGGTAACCAGGACTTCCCAGGAGGTCACCCATCCCAGAACTCCTCTAGCTCAAGTGCGCTTAACTGTGGAGTTTTTCCACAATCAAGCCCACTTAGCTTGCTACCCCATTTGCAAAACCTTAGCAAGTATTGTGCCTCATGAACCATTCAAGTAGAGATCCCTTGACTCTTTTTGAATTTAAGTATGGGGGTTTACGCAGTGCATTAGATTGATATCATTTTTGGGATTCAACTGCGTTAAGTAAGTCATTCAAACGTATGACCATTTCCATGAGAGGTAGTCGTAACTGACTAATTTCTCATGATTTTTGAATAGTTCACTTAGCACTCATTGCATCGGGTGATGCTCACAGGCATGAAGAAGTGGGATTGAAACTAGTGAAATGTGGAGAACGAATCACATAGCATCAATCATCACTTCCGGGGCTTGCACCCGGTAACCAGGACTTCCCAGGAGGTCACCCATCCCAGAACTCCTCTAGCTCAAGCGCGCTTAACTGTGGAGTTTTTCCCCACAATCAAGCCCACTTAGCTTGCTACCCCATTTGCAAAACCTTAGCAAGTATTGTGCCTCATGAACCATTCAAGTAGAGATCCCTTGACTCTTGTTTGAATTTAAGTATGGGGTTTTACGCAGTGCATTATATTAGATATCATTTTGGGATTCAATTGCGTTAAGTAAGTCATTCACGTATGACCATTTCCATGAGAGGTAGTCGTAACTGACTAATTTCTCATGATTTTTGAATAGTTCACTTAGCACTCATTGCATCGGCCGAGTGCGACATGCGATAGCAACCCAAGGGTAGACCCGATAAAGGAATTAATCATGTTTATGGGATTTTTGAAGTCCAAAAGAAGCAGAATGAGCGGGATTTCTCAATATTACAGAATTTTCTATATACAACAGAAAACAATCGTTATTAAGCATTTTCAAGAGATCACAAAGCCTGAATAGCTATTCCGTCACCTAAAAGAGGCCAAGAGACAGATATAGAAGGTTGGAATTGTAAAGGCGATAGCACAACACGAAGTGGCCCAGAGTATTTTACCTTCAACAACTGCATTCAAGAAACAGTATGGTCGAGGGGAAGAGGACGTGCCTCGAGCAGATCAGCACATTTATCAGTTATGGAATTCATCCATATTACACTCCACCTAATCGATAAGTACAGTAGAGCATCCAAGAAGATAAATTCCATTCATTAAAGCAAGCATATTGTAGCAGAGACTCCATCAGAGAGTTAAAGTGGTTGGTGGTCAATTATGACCCCTCCATGCCTAGAATAGCAGAGCATTTTTGTAAAGAAACTCTATATATACCTAGAAAATAGATGTAATCAGGTGTTGATGGTTGTTATTTTGATGTAAGGTTCAACTTCTGGAGACTGTAACTACTTTGATACTTGCAGCATCTGGTCTTCATTTTCAACTAATACAAGCTTCTTTTGTTGTTAATTGCTCACTTTCCACTTCTTCTCTGTTCTCGGTTGTGCCTGTTATGCAGTTTCATGTGGTCTTGATATTTAGCATTTGAGGTGCTGTCATCCCACCTCTGTGTTAGAGTCTTGTATGTATCATTGAATTTGTTATGCAGGTTTCTGTTTACTTAGTGCCAGAGAGCTGTCATCCTGTCTGTGCATTATGAAATAGATTTGCAGACCTTTTTACTGGTTGCAGCCGGCCATCACACGGTCTTGTGCATCTGCTGGTGTGGTCTGTATTCTCCATACTCACCTAATCCTCAAAGTATGAGTAATTGGTGGTCTAAGGCCTTGTAGTATGGGGGTTTTCACCCATGTCTGGAGTTAAGCATAGTAGAAGTGGTTATCTAGCTTGAACAAGCATCATTCCTTCCATTCATCCATTTCCAACATTTTTTTGAGTTTGTAATGTTCCCGAGCATCTCTGAGACACAACCTAGGAGAGTTTCTTGGGGTGATAATAGTAGCCACCACATATCTTCTAAGAGATAAGCTACCATTGCCCTAGCTGGCTTATTTCCCATTTCTGTTTATACATCTATTTCAGTATTTTACATTAATGAAATGAAGAATTATTTTTTCTACATCTCTGTATTTATGGTTATACTGGTAATTTTTTGTGTTCTTGTTTAAATCTGGATCCGTGGTGTCATAGTGGTTTACTCCTTCTCTGTTTTTCTTTGCATGTCCCCAATGAGGTCGGGATATAAGGAGTTAGGGCTTGAACTGGTCGAACCTTTGCAAAACCGACCTCGCAAATCTCGACAGCTTCCCATGGTGGATGAACAAAAAGATGAGGGGGCAGGAGATCCTATCAAAATCTTGCTCGAAGAATCCCTCGAACAACAAAGGAACGTGATGATGGACAACTTAGCCTAGATCCTTCAGCAGCTACCCAGGGGCGACACATCTAATAGTTACTATGGAAACACCACACCCTTTAAGGTAGAAGTTAACTTTGAAATCCCCATATTCGAGGGTCAAGTAGATGAAGATGTCGTAGATAAATGGTTAAATCTACTAGAAGGGTATTTTTCTTTTCATAATTTCAGCCGGGAAAATATTACTTTCACTCTTCTCAAAGCAACCCCCCACGTCAAGGACTGTTGGGAAACCTACTGTGAGCAGAAGGATGAAAATATGAACTCATTGTTTTCAGCTACTCCCACTTGGAATTCATTCTGGGATGCCATCAAGGAGAAGTACTACCATGTTGGGAGCTATGAGGATAAATACATAAAGTGGACCACTCTGTGGCAGGGAAGGGACCAATATGTGTCGGAGTTTACCAATGTTTTTCATACCCTTTGCACAAAGTTGGGTATTAAGGATTATAAACGGCATTTGGTACTCAAATATAACAACTTCCTACACAGGTACATCCAGGACGAGATGGAGTTCCTGGAGATATCCTTGCTTGGCACGACATACCGATACACTGTTAAGATCAAGTAGAAGTTTAAACAGAAGAAGCGAGACTTTGGATCCTCGAATCCGAAGCGATGGAAAGGCTTCCCCAAACCATAGAACCAAGCACAAATGCAAGATAGTGTGACCCAAGGCAACCAGTTGAAGCCACAAGAAAAGAAAAACACCACGAAGTCAAAGGAGGACACAAGAAAGTGGTGTGAGTTCCATAAGAGCCCCACTCACAACACAAGTGAGTGTCAAACCAAGTAGTCTCTGGTGGCTGAGTTGAAGGTTTCAGAATTAGATGCATGTTCTGATCATGAGTCAGAACCTGACAAGAGGAATGACAAAGGGAAGCAGATCATTTTTATGGACCCCAACACCATTGTTGCCATCGCCAAGATCCAGAAGAATGAGCCTGAAGTTCCAGAGGAGGGAGAGCATCTTTTCCACTCATAGTTGTGGGTGAAGGGTTCGCTGCAGCAATTCATTGTTGACAGTGGGAGCCAAAAGAACCTCATTTCAGAAGAGATCGTGAAGTGGTTGGGACTACCAACCATACCACACCCACAACCATACATCATCCTGTGGCTTCACCAAGGATGATATCTCCAAGTCCGCCAGCAATGTCGCCATTCCTACATCATTAAGTTGCCCTTCATAGATGAGGTATTGTGTGATGTTGCACCCCTGGATGTTTCTGATGTATTATTAGGCCAACCATACTTATGGAAATGACATGTTGTGTATGATTCAAGGCCTCACGCTGTTATTATTTCTTTGTGTAATACATTATACAGGATACCAGAGGTAGCCCCACCTACCGCTGCTTCTTTGATCTCTACTAAGAAAGGCAGTAAGATCATCTCCCAAACTAGGAAATTAATTTTCTTTCTGGTTCGCTCTCAAAATAAGGGGAATATCATAGCCACATCCATGGCCCCCGGCAAGGGTTCCTCCATGCAGAAGAACAATCATGAAATGATATAGGGACATCTTCTCCTCACTTACAAGGATAACATTACACTGTCCAGTCAAGCATTTGTTTGATCTGACTCCCATAGCACCTCTATCGAACGGGCCGATATATCACTGCTCCATTTTGAAAATTCCAAGTACAAGCAGTGACATGATCAACATCAGGTGTCACACAAGTTTCAGGTGGGCAACAAAGTTTGGTTGCATTTGCAGAAAGAATGCCTTACTAGAGCCCATCAGAAGCTCAGACCAATTCGATATGGTCCTTACACCATTAGCAAAGATGTGGGAAACAATTCTTTGGAGCACAACATTCCCCCATTCCTTGGATTACACCAGTTTTTCAATGTGCACTGCCCTTGACCCTGATTCCCACCATTACTGGATACATGAGAGATTGCAGAACAGCTCACCAGGGACCAAGTTCAACAGAAGTTTTGTCATCTCATGGAGGAACTCAACGCAATGGGGTCCATTGCTTCCTAAGGGGAGAGGAATGATCCAAGTGGATGTTGGTGGCCACCCAGCTATCGCACTTAGACCCCCACAACTGCCTCTTTTAGTTTTTTAGTTTCATTAATTGTAGCACAATTTACTATTGTTAGCAGTTTTTCGGGTCCTAAACTTCTGAAGTCGTTTTAAAGCCCTAAACGAAGTTTTTTTGGCAATCTACCACCAATGTTTTCTCATAATTTTCTTTTCTTTTCGTAGTCCTTGGAGAGATCTTTCCAACTGGGTATCATGCATGTCAAACGGAGATAATACGACCAAGTCATGACCCTGGGAAGTTGGTTGTCCAACTAACCCCAACGGGCCCCATAAACTCTTGGTATTACATCTCCTTGGGTTAGGGTTTTGGTTTTTTAAGGTTTTCTCTTATTGTTCAATAATAAAAAGGCCCTTGACCCTCGTTATAACACAATTCAGAGGCATGTAGCCACCACATCTCTTCTTAGAGATAAGCTACCATCGCCCTCGCTGCTTTATTTCCATTTCTAATTGTAAGCATATTTCAATATTTTACATTAATGAAATGAAGTATTATTTCTGTTACATCTCTATATTTATGGTTATATCTGTAATTTGTTGCGTTTCCATTTAAATCCGGATCAATTTGCTAGTCGGGTGTTGTAGTTTTTTCTTCTCAAAGATGTACGAAAATAAGCCACTTCAGACAAAACCTGCCAAAGTCCTAATCTATGCTACAATCATATTTAAACAACAAAAAGAAACAGTAATACCTCCAATCATCTAATGGAAACCAGATTTACAAAGAATAGATTTTATTATAACACTTGTGAAGGGAACAAATAGATGTTACTAGTCCCCCTCTATGGGATGGCTTCTTGGCTATCCTCAAACGTCTTCAGCTTGTGTAGAGTCTCTCTCCTCTATAATGTGTAACCTAAGCAAAAATGGTGTGCTACAATGAAAATAATCAGAGTTACAACAGTGAGTGCAACAATGAAAATAACCAAAAGTGAATAATGAATAGAAAACCCTTCTATTTATAGCAAAATATTGAGTTATCCTCGAATAACGAGTAATAATAAAATATTATTAACCACATTCTTGGAATAACCACTTGGAATATTTTATTATATTTGGTTAGGAGGGAAAAAGTATTTAAAATTTTATTTAGAAATAATGAATAAATAAATTATTCGTTTATCATCTCAAGGAACTGGTTAAGGAATAATAAATGAATAAGGATTTATTTAATTATTCCTAAGGGATTTGGTCAAATTTGACAAAGAATAATAATTAATTAGTGATTAATTAATTATTCTTAGAGAAAGATAAGATAATTAATGATTTATCTATTTATTTTTCATGATGGGATCAAATATGACAATGAATAATAATTGAACAATGGTTTAATTAATTATTCCTAGAAGAAAATCAAATAGATAGTGATTTATTTAATTATTCTTCATGGGTTTAACTATAAATTACTTAACAAAAGTGGTTTATTAAGTAATTTCTCACAGTGAAATCAATTTTACTATGGTAAAATTGGCTTTACATGGTGTAGTTCGATCCATCTAGTAAATTAGGCTAGATGATCAATTTTTTGTGATAATAGATTGCCCCCCAACGTACGAGTGCTAGGAGAAAAACGTATGACCAAAGTACGTTGTAAAGACACAATCACTAGACAACACAGGGGAGTCAGAGAGAGAGAGAGACCAATAAAGTTGAAGTTAAAGAGGATAGGGACAGAGGGGGTGAGACTAATGCAAGTCTCCTTTTATGTTGTGGTACTGGACCTCAATGAGGCAGGGGAGGCATACCCATACCCGCCGAGATAACTTAGTACAAAAATATGGTGTGCCCAGAAACATAAAACTGAACAATGAAGTACATGCTGAATGGTACATGACATGCTGGCATAATAGAGCCAGAAAATAATCCAATATATCCCATATGCATAATGCACCTAGAAAAACATGAGCCAAGACTAAATACAATAATATCTGAGTACATGAGATATAATGGCCCTTCCCTCAAAAAATGGGTGGGAGGGAGGGTAGAACAACTAGAGAAGCCCTGCTGAACAGGGAAGGGCTCTACAAAACTAAATGGATCATCTGAAGGAGACGTGCAGGCTATGAACACTGCGATCGGTAGGAACCGAACCCATCACCTCTGCATAACTAAATCTGAGGCTCCATCATAATAGGAATACATCCGGGCATGTGGGGGGATATCTGATGGGACACCCCCTCATGAAGTCTGAAACATCTGACACACACCCGGGTATCACTCGTACAATCTGCCACATCACTGGACCATCAAGTGTATGAATCACGAACATGAAATGACCAAATCAAAGGGAAATAATGAGTCTTTTTTCTTGATCCGAGGCACCGAACAAGAATGGAAGCTGGAATCAAGGTACACCATCATCTAGGTTGTTCTTTTGGAATAAAAGAGTTGATGTCAACAGAATAAGGCCCATGATAGGTGAGGCAATGAGGATCCTCAACTAAGGCACGAGGGAAAACAATAATGTGATTGATGGACTGACACTAGGGACAATGGAAAATGTGGGACTGAGGGACAAATAGACGGTTTCCCTTGTCAGAGCATAAAGTAAATGGTTGACCTAGTAGTGACCGACTCAACTCCAGAGGGGATAGGCGACAACATGACTGGAGGCCAAAATGGGCAACACAGGATGAAAGATATGCAAAAATGGATGGAATACTGTGACATGATATAATGGGATGTGGAATAGACTCCATGGATGCAAAGGTGACTCATTGTGGATGCTCTGAATGAGGTTGACTCGATGATGTTGCCACACAGAATAGGCTCAATTGTAATCATGAAGACATGCACACATGATTGTTACTCATGACGAAAATAGACACGTGAGATGACAAGAATTAAGGGAAGGTGGTACTTAAGGTGCAAGTGTCGTATATGAAGAAATTTGATTTTGAGAGGCGACAAAGTGACCCTTCTTGGAAAAATGGCTTCTGGGTGAAGTGTCAAATCGTCAAAACTAAAGAAAGACCCATTATAATAATCGGTGATATCTTTCCAATGGTGCTAATGGTTCGTCAAATGGAGCTAGGTCCGGTCACAATGTATGACATAAAAACTGTGGGTTTTCTTATAAAAGGGTGTGGTCCCTCCAACGTGAGAGGAGGAGAAGGCCCTAAATCTTGTGGAGATCGTAGTGTACAACCAGGCCAATGGAATCAGGATCTACGAATTTCACGCAAGTGGCCTTACTTGTCTAAACATGGCCTTAATGCTTCTTAGAACGATGGTTCCTAGTGAAGAATGAAGGGAAGAGGAAAATGAGAATGAACTACTAGAGGAGGTCTAGAATCATCCTCACCCACGAAGTCAAACATGGGGACTATGTGGACATAGAGTAGAATATTTGAAGATATGGTATGAAATGTCTATGATATGCGATGTGCAAATGGCTCACCAGAGAGGCCGGTAGGACAAACTATCCAAGGAATGGGAGGATAATTGGCCATACCTAGATTCGGTGGGATTTAGGTCGAGACTTATGTTAATCAATTGAGAAGATGGCCAAGGGAAATCCATCATGCCCCCAAGCATGGGATACTTCCTGCATACATATGTGATGGAGGGGATTGATCTGCTATGCAAGGGTGGGAATGATGCCCCCTAGAAGGAGGAGTTTGTGGAGCACCATTGTGTTCTGAGTGCTCGAAAAAGGGATTCAAGCATCTCAACCCAACTTGGCACGAGATCCTCCAAAGGATGATAATGAGATGTAGGGGCCTATGTGCCCCCAATATGCTATGGGCGTACTGGATGTATTTAGAGTGGTGGACTCCAAATATTTATATGTTTTATGTGATACATAATATGAGCATGTATTTTTATATGACAATGATGGTTCACCATGTGTTTTTTTATGGTTGTCTTCTGTGTTATACATGTAATAAATGCCAATCTAGAATGTTATTTTCAATGGTATCTACATAGTTATTCTGGCCTCTAGGAACATGACTGAAAGTAATGGTTTCAAATTCACATACAAACAACTTAACTCGTAAGTATTTTCTAAATAGGACTTGGTTATACACATTATACACACCATTCAATTGCATGACAAGTAGTAAGGAATCTAAACGAACATGAAGATGAAGGATGCGATGAGTGAGGGCATCGACGAACAAACTTATCACTGCATCATATTTAGCCTGGTTATTGGTGGCATATCCAATGCACATGTCATTCAAAAGGAATAATGTATGTAAGCGGGTAAAAATGGCCCAGGCTACTGAGGCTAGATTCCTAGAGAAGCGACTCGCACCGTTGGCATGACTGATGTAGGGTGTGGATGATGAATCCATTTGAAAGGTGCAAAAGACAACTGATGAGATGATGCAACGTACTAAACTTCATGGCAAAAATAAAGACACACAAATCAAAGGGATATGCTACGAGTGAAATTTATTGAGGTAGAGTGCATTGGGAGAATTAGGAAGGAAATGGCCTTCGAAATCCTCCAAATGATATGCCCCCTTGCGTAAGTGCAAGGGTAATCAGAGGTAGACATAGCTTCCATGATGTCCTCATCAGAATGGAAGATGGGCGAATGGGAGGAAGACTGACTACATGATGCGGTGGTAGTACCTAGTGCATCAACCTGAGAAAGAAGGTTCACATATGCATCATCTGGAATGATAGATGATGAGCTAGTAGATGGAGGATCTACAGATGTTGAGACTTGGGATTTTGTCAAAAGAGGTTCGATAGAAGCATGCGCAGAAACCTCATAAAGGTTTGCCTATGAGGAACTCAAGGATGACAACAGGTAAAGGATATGGCCAGTGGTTTTCGTCATCTCAACATCGGGGGGAGGGATCACGATGGTGGGACCAGAGTCCCCCTATTCTAGTTTACTAGTGGTACCAGAATCCACGAGTAGAGGAGTAGGTGTTCCACTAGTAGTCGTCTCGTATTCACAAAGCACCTCAAGGCAATCGCGAAATTCGTCGAGATGAAGGAAACAATGGGAGTAGTGACCATGATGATCGCACAAGGAACAAGGGTGATTTATGCATAAGGTTCTAAGTTTTTTGGGTGGAAATGGTAAGTTAACATGGACTTTAGGTATATTTGACTCAGGGAACATTTCATGAAACAAAGGTTTGAGATGAGGAATCTCGGGACAATTATTGGTGGCATTCCCAACAAATTTACACAAAGTGCACGGAGGTGACAACTTTGGGGCCTTGGGGGTTGGAGGAGCTTAGGGATCCTTGTCTTTAAGTTCTTTCCTTTCAGCTTTGCCCCCCTGTCTAGATGTTTTTCCAATAGGATTGGGTTCCTATTGAAGTTGTGATGGAACTAAAGCAGCGACAGGGTTGTAGGGACCAGTTGAACTAGGGTCAAAGCATGACAAGGTCTTAGTTGACCAGGCAGAATGCTTGCAAGGGGATCGATGTACCATACTAGGATCCCCATAGTCATATTAGGAAGGATCAGAGAAGCCATGACATGGACATAAAATACTTCTGGAGGTGGAAATAAGAAAGGTACCTGGCCTGTACGGTAATTTCCTAGCGGAATAGCTCTTGGATAGTTGAGACCTGGAGGAACAGTTCCTAGTGGAAACATAGGAGAGGCACCCACAAATGGAGGAGGTCCTGGGGGGTGGATCCGGAGGGCTCGACTGGGATGGAAACATCAGTGTGCTGAGGAGATGACTATTGATCGGATGTACCAAATTGCTTGAGAGCAACCCATGATGCTTGCAACATGCAAACACTCAAAGAGTTAGGCTCTAAGATGAGAGGAGGAGGACCAGCGAAAGCACCCAACAATGAGGAAACTTTATAGACTTTGGGTGAAACACTGGTGAGGGGAATTGGAGACTAATTATCTGACACCAACAAGATAATTGACTCAGGGGAGGTCATGGTAGTAAGTCAACTGATCGACGGTAACGATCTTCCCTTCATGGGGGAAGCACATCTTGCGAAAAACCACAGATGAAACGACTGACATGGCATATGTGTAACTATGACCTAAGAGAATGTTGTAATCTAAAGGGGCATCAATAACCTCAATGTCTACATGGACAATCTTGCCTGCAAGGGTCACTAGACAGTTGCGGTACATGTTGAGAGGTTGGGAGGAGTGTTTGTCCCAAGCACGCAAAGTGATGGTGGAGGGGGACAACTTATGTGACTTAAGTTGTTTCCAAACGGTAGCAGAAATTGCATAGGTGGACGCACCTTCCTTAATAATGCATTGGGATATCATGGCATTACAGACTCGGACTGGTATCTAGAAAGCAACAGATGAAGGTAATGGGGGATGTTCTGATGTATCAATTGGGAAGACAAACAAATGATCATTAGAAGGATCTATTGCATCCAAAGAAGTTAGTAAAGCTTTCTTTTGAGATGGGCATGACTGGAGGAATTCCAGCGTCGACATGGCAGTAGGTGATTGTGCCAAATAATTTACTATATTGTATGTATGGGCAACTCGGTTAGAAGTCGTGTTACAATGTAATGGTCCATTTGGGATCTTGGGAATGATGTCAACTTCAGGTTGAAGGATCTTTAATGAACCATTTGGTGTCATAAGAGGCTCAACAGATGCTTTGGTTTTGGACTCAATGGTAGACGAAGTTGATGTCTTATCATATTGATGCGACCGAGTTTACAGGTTGATATCAAAGGGATTAACCCCATCAGAATTCATCATAAGGATCTGGTAGGCACCAAGACCAGAGCATTGGGGGCGATGGGCTGATAGACCTGGATGAGGTTAAGCAGCAACAAATCCTTGCTGAGGCAAAGATTTGTAAGCATTGTCGGTTGAGATGGTGAACAATTCTAAGATGATTGTTGACCTCTAGAAGATGTTTGAGTTTCCCACATTTGGCACATCTGGGGTAAGAGAGGACACTCATGTGTATAATGGCCATGTACACCACAACATGTACAAGGCTTGTTCATATGAATAACCTTGTTCTTCTTTGGTTGGCTTCCTTGTTTCTAGTTGTTAGTATTAGGATGGTTCCCCTAGCCTTCACCAGGTTGATTAACTTTATTACCCTGGTTACCCTTGTTACCTTTCCCCTTATTATTTTTCTTTGAATTTTGGGGATTGGTCACACTCTACTGCACAAACACTTGACCCTGAGGGGGTGATGGCTGCTAGGGATGAGGATGCATGGGAGGTTGCAGCGCTAATGTTTAAGGGGTTGGAACGCTCGGTTGTGCATAAGGAGGAGCAACAGTTTTGTAGGCAGGTTGGGGCCCTGAAAACATGTTGCTAGCAGGAGGGGCATAAGTGTTAGAGGAAATGGTGACCCCCCTACAAATAGCAATAAATTTGTTGAGTTTATGGTGAGGGATGTGAAAGGTTTCCCATGATACCATCGGCAGCATGAGATGCACCTTGTGCATTGACACCTCCAGGACGGGGGAGATCTGGAATGACGGTATAGAAATAATCGTATTGTGCATAAATCAGGTCATATCACTAGTACAAATTGAGAGATTAGTGACTAAATGACTAAAAAATCTAGTCACCACAACTATTTCAAGTGAATTACTACTAAAATTAAACAATTTTAAGTGACCCAGCTAACAACGACTAATTTAGTCTAGGGATAAAATAAATGACTAGATAATAAGTGACCCAACTAAAAATGACTAACTTAAATGACTAATTTAGTCTAGGACTAAAATATATGACTAGATAATAAGTGAAAAAATTAAAAATGGTTAATGTAAATGACTGCTATAGTCCAAGAATAAAAATATGACCAACTAAAAAGTACAAAATTTATATGATTTAGTCATTTATGCCATTATTTTTTAATTGTGTCACTCTAGAAATGGCACATTGCAATTTTGATATTGAAGTGTTACATTTCACTCAATTTTGACACTGTAGATGGATTCAAAGATAAAATGGGTGTCTGAATCCATATGCAGTGTTAAAATTTAGAGATAAAGGGGTTGCTTCCCCACATTCATGGATGACATCCACAATAAACATGTTAGTGTGGACTAACACAACTTACTCAAGAGATTTGATCTAGGCATTAATTGATAGTTTAAAACTAGCCAAATGCCCATCAACATTGATAACAAATTGTTTAGCTAACCCTTATTTTCCCTACGAAAATACTAAAGAGTTACCTTTCCATATTTGTAAATACATGTTAAAAAGAATTATACCTAACTTAATCACAAATTAATTATAAATTTATTGTTACATTTGACTCTGCTTTGATATAAAAGTGCATATTTAAAAATCTCTTCAATGAAATGTATCTTTGAAAATGTAATCATAAAGGAATTATGTAAATTATATTATTCACTTATAAGAAAGTTGAAAAACTTATAGAACACATACAAGCATTATAAATCTTAAAAGACGAATTAATCTATTTTTCCATTTTCTTATTTTACAAAAGAATTTTTTTTTCTTATTTTCCAAGAAAAATGAAAAAATTCTCTTCAAATTCACAACTTCATAACTGTTTAAAAAGATAAATGATCTTCAATATCTTGAACCAAAACAAAGTCGTCGAGGGAAAAATCAAAGAAAAACTAAAAAAAAAAGAGGGTGAATTATCTTGTCATACAACATTTTCAAATGTTTTTTGCTATCACCCCATACAATTAAATTATTGGAAACCAGGTGGGAAAGGAACCAAAGAGAGAGAGAGAGGGAGGGGGACATTTTACATGTTAATGTAAATATATGCCATCAAAATTCCATGTGGATTCACAAGTTTTTGGGGGGGTTTTGAGCCATTTTCTCTCAGTATTTGGTTTCTAAACTAAAATGCCATTGAATTTGTTGGTGTTTTGGGGGGTTTTGTTTCATGGTTGTCTTGTGAGTTTAGTATCGGAGTCCAGTAGCCATGACGTCAACAATTTGGTGGATATTTTGTAGAAAAATGATGGATTGGAGGATTTGTCCCTATGAATTCATGAAGCTCTGGTGCAAGAGGGTTTGAAGGGC
This sequence comes from Pinus taeda, assembly GCA_000404065.3. Classification (NCBI taxonomy): domain Eukaryota; kingdom Viridiplantae; phylum Streptophyta; class Pinopsida; order Pinales; family Pinaceae; genus Pinus; species Pinus taeda. The sequence goes on from APFE030163773.1 coordinate 17,115, forward strand.
TTGGCCCAACTTCTGGAAGAGGGCATCAAAGAGGATTGTTTGATGAAATGCGAAAGGAATATGTGGTGCACGATTGGTTTACAATGGTGAGTGTCATCCAGACTTGCACCCATTTAGGAGCTCTACAATAGGGCATGTTGATCCATGATTACATAGCTAGAAGTGGAATTGAATTACATGTTTTTGTTGGAACTTCAGTCATCGATATGTATGCAAAGTGTGGGTGTATAGATATTGTGTTTGTTGTGCTTGAAAAAATTCTTGAAAGGGATGTCATCTCTTGGATTTCCATCATTATTAGATATGTGTTCAATGAGAATACAAATGAAGCTTTGATTTTTCTTAGACAAATGAAATAGGCAGGTCGCATTAAACTTGATTTTGTCACCATGGTGAACGTGATGTCAACTTGTTCCCAGTTAACGTGCAATGGGCTAAGTGGATCAATGGTTATAATATTAGAACATGATTTGTGCCTGATATTATAGTGGCGACTACTCTCATAGATATGTATGCCAAATTTGGGAAAATAGAACTAGTACGCCAATCTTTTTATGAGATGTCTGAATGAGACATAGTTTCATGGAATTCAATAGTTGGTGGTTATGGTGAGCATGTCGGGGAATGTATTTCCCAAATTCAACTAATAAGAATGAAGCCTAACCATATTATGTCTATTGGTATTTTATCTGCATGCAGTCATGCAAGCCTTATACATAAGGGTTGGCACTACTTTCATTGTATGGATCTAGATTACTCTATCATGCCTACAGTAGAGCATTATACATGCATGGTTGACCTTATTGGTCATTATAGATGTCTGTATGAGGTAGAGAACTTCATAAAATACATACCATTAGAACTTAGTGCTAGTGTGTGGGGAGCCTTTCTTGGTGCTTTTAAAATTCACTGCAATAATCAATTAGGAGAACATGTAGCCGAATGCCTCATGAATTAGAGCCTGAAAATTTTGGATGTTATGCATTGATGTCAAACATCTATGCCATGGCTGGCAATTGGCATGGTGTAGAAAAAGTGAGAAAAATAATGAAAGACCGAGGATTGAAAAAGATACCAGGATGCAGTTATGTTGAATTAAATAAAAAGGTACATTGTTTCCTTACAGGAGACAGATCACATGCTTAAACAAATGAAATCTATGAAATGTTGGATACTTTGGCTGGGAAGATGAAGGAGTCAGGATATGTCCCTAAAACAACCTTTACACTACACAATGTTGAGGAAAAAGTGAAGGAATACCTTTTGTGCAGTCACAGTGAACAGTTAGCGTAGCTTTTTCTCTTATCAATATTCTTATCACTCAGATTTTTTCCCTAGAAGTTATCAAAGAAGGAATAGTCCAAGGTAACCACAAACCAACTTTTAGACTCAGGTTCTATCCAACCTAAGTCCAAAGAGGGCTCTCTATTTATAATTTAACTTTGTTTGAATAAGATTTTAGGCTAGTTCTTAGTGTTCAGGATTGTTTTGTTTTGAATGGGTGGTGGAATTAAATAAACGGATGGGTAGAACAACTATTTAGACCATTGGGAAATGGATTCAATCAAGAAAGGCTTAACTGGATTTGATATATCACTGAGGTAAGAGTCCAGAGGGCAAGCTAGCACAACAAAAGAAAATTTGCAGGTTTAAATGTATGAAAGTCCTAACCAGGGCCAAGGGCAATGAAGAATCCTAAACCGGGATAAAGATGAAGAAAGGAAGGATGGCCAGTAGCAAAGGGAAATGAAGAATCCTTAACTATGGGCCAAAGGGGGGATAAACTATGGAAGTAAGGGAGAAACTAAGAATTCCCAGACCAAGGTAGTTTAGTAGAAAACATAAAGTAAGAAAACAGTTAAAACAGAGAGCACTTTATCATTCCTTGTTTGCTTTTAATATTTTATAAGAAACACATATGAATATTCATAACATGAAGAGAAAACAGTATTTAAACATGAAAATTGATATTTATTTGTTCCAATTGTGCACAAGAATCCAATGAAATGTCCTTAGCTTTATTTCATTCCCAACAAACAAGTCCAGTCTTGAGTACAAAAGCTCCTTGGATCAAAAATAATATGTCTACATAAATGTAATTTAATCCACCCTAATTACTTCAATTTTTGAAGTATTTATACAAAAATTGATACAAAATATCTCATAACTACATGCGAATTATTCTAGGAAACAAAAAATATCTTCAACACGAAGATAGAAACAGATGGAGAACTGTCTTCTAGGTATCCCTTTTATTGTCACTGTGCTGGCTGTTGCAACTCGGATTTGGCTCTTGCAGTTGCTTTGTAATTACGTGCTGGAACCGCTTTATCTTCTACCTACTGATACTCTTTACCTATGTTGTTTGATCATGTCTCACCTGTTTAACCTGGCGGCTATCTTTTTACCTTTTAGATTTACTATAGTAACTTAGAGTAAATCAGTGAAATTGGTCCACCATTCACTATCAGGTAACTTCATCCTGATCATTTTCCTATAGATTCGATCGGCTTCTATATACTTAGCAAAATTTGGTTTTCTTGTGAATAAGTGCTTGACTTCATGTTCTATGTAGAAAAGATTCTCCAGGCCATCATAAAGCACTTTTCCAATGGTTAAAGATTTCACCCTTGAAGTACTAGCTTAGCTTTTAGCCAGCTTGTTTAACTTGTCAACATAATCTTCCTAGGTCATCAACTTGTCATTTATTACCAAGGGACTTGGAAGTCCCTTTTCTCTTAAGATGCCATACTTTAGCATGAAGCTGTCAATGTATGCTTGAATGCTTTGACATCGTTTCTCCAAATTTAGCATTAAATTCCTTTTAGTGAGAACCTTGTTCTTCTCTATGATTGTTGTTGTTCTATCCTCTATATCTAATTCATCAAGTTCATATCTATTTTTGTTGTTCAAAAATGTAATCAACTGATTAGCTTATTCTGGTTTATTTCCCAGTTCCTCCACTATTTTGTGGATTGCTTCTGTAGCTGTCTTGACCAATTCTATTTGCTCAAAAATAATCTGAATAGAAGGCCAAACATCATTGATGGAATCAATTATGTTGTCCCAAAGGATTTCTTTCATGTCTTCCAATGGTTTTTGCAGTGTTAAATCCTTTTCAAGGGCTTTTATCCTTTTGGCCATCCTTAGATTCCTCTGAGTTTCCTCTTTATGTTGTATTTATGTAAGTTTACAGTTGGTTTCTAAACTTGACACTTGTTCTCTGAGCTTCTTAAGCTCAGTGGCCTGGATACTCATTTCATCCATGGCCTTCATCAACTCTGCAGTCTTCTCTTTGGGTGTCTCTGTGGCTGTCGATGTAGATGTGCCCGCTGAAGTACCTGTCACTAGCAAAGCAGTTGCTGGTGGAATTGTTGGTACTAATTCAGTAGGCAAGGTGGAGGTTACTGCTGTGGAAACTGTAGGAATTATAGTATGATGAGTGGTAGCCAACTTACTCTTCTTGGACTATATCAAATTATCCAATTCTTTCTCAGTTTCCTCCAATTGGTCATTTAACTTAAGGACTAGGTCCATAAGTTCTTCCTCCTTTCGTGTTTCTAAAACTTTAGCTGTTTGAGGATGATGAAGAGGAGGAATCTTGGGCTTCTTCTTCAGTGCAACTTTGTCATCATTTTTCTTCTTTATCAGCTATTATGCTACTTTAACATACTTGGGATCATGTCCCAGCTCTATGACTAAGTCCTCTAAGGACTTTATTCTAGTGCCTTTGGCCTGAGAAGAGGCCTTTTCCAACTGGAATTGTGCCGAGATGTTATTAAGTGAATTCTAAAGTTGGTGGGCTGCTATGGCCTTGCTGGTCAAGGTGGAATTTACCATTTCTCCAGTTTTTTGTGCAACTCAATTTGGTCAATAGGATGGATATTCTTTGCCAATACCTCAAAATCTCTTTTTAGGTAGTCTACCATTGATTTTGGTTGCTGTATGGTTGGCTTCAGAAAGCTCATCCACATTTTTCCTTCCTTTATGTCAAAGGCTAACATTAGCCTTGTCTGGTTCATTGGAGCCATCCTCAGATAATGTGCATAGCTTTGCACCTTCAACCTTTCATTCCTTGCTTTAATTTCCTTGTATTTTTCTTTAATGTCTTGGCTCTGTCCTATGGGAGCCCTAAATGATGATACTTCCACACTTTTTTGTCTTTCTAGCATTTGAGTTTGAGAGGTGGAAGGTTCTTATGTCCCTCCTGAAGGAATGTATGCCCACTTTCTGTTCTCTCTGCTCCTGAAATCCCTGCTGTTTCCTCAGAATATTCTTACTCTGCATATGTGTTTAACCTCTGCCTCTTAGCAAAGGTTTGAGCAACAGGCCTGCTGGAAGGAGTGGCCTCCTCTCCATCTCTCTTAAGGTTCCTCTCCTCATTTAGAGGAGTCTATAAAACAAGAGGATTGCTCATGATTTGTTCAAGTTGAGCAATTTCCTCTGAAATTTCAGGTTGTTCAAACTCTTCTAGCTATACTGAAAGCTCTGGTTGCTTTGATGGCCCTGCTTGTTCTGAAGACTCTAGTTGTCCTGATGTTCCTGCCTCTGCTGAATTTCCACTGTGTCCCTATGATGGTCTCTGAGACTGAGACTCTCCTGGCACTTGTACAAAGGAATCCTCATCAAGTCTTATGTCTAAGTCCATTAATACATTATCAACAACAACTTATGTACTATCTCGATCTATCAAAGTGCCTTCCACCCATTTAGATTGATTAGTATTGTTCAATTTCAAGGATTCCATGGTAGATGTAAGGAGATAGCTTATTCTTTTGTCTCCTATTACAAATGAAGCTATAGGGGACATAGGTCCACATGAAACTTTGTTTCAGTTTCAACCTTTGGAGGATTTCCTCTAACTCCTTTCCTACTTCCCTACTGTTAGAAATGAATGGGCCCAACTGATCCTTTATTCTAAGTTGGGTTTTCTTCTTAGCTTTTACAAAGTGCACCTCATCTGAGTTGATCATTTGCATGTAGTACTCTAGAGCAAACAATCTCATGGGGAAGTATCTAGGCAGTTTGTAAGGTGGCAATTCACATCCATAAATTTGGATTTTAGTATGGTTTTGGTACAAGTACCAATCCCCTACTTTGTATTGCTTGGACAACTGCATGACTCTCCTGATGTCTGCACTGATTCTGGGTTTAGTGCTTCCTAGAAACATTGTTACAAAGAGGTCTATGAAATATGTATAGGAGCGTTGAGAATCATATTGGTGAATTAAAGAAGTCCAGAAGATTGTTGATTTTGGGTTCCCTCTGGTATCAAGCTTTTGGAGGGTAATTGGAAACCTATCATCATGTTAATACAAGAATATATGATACAGGACTGAAGAATATTTGAACACTCTTTCATTTTCTAATATCATGAACTGATCATGCATTTTGTGAGCAACAAACTTGGCATAATAAAAAATGATAGCTGGTGGTTGGCCAAGAGAGTAGATTGACATGAAGGATATTACGATTTCATCCACAAATTCACTTGTGGTGTAGCTTAGCACACTGGATATCATATCTATAATGTCTCAGCCAAGGCCAGAGAATATAGCCCATATAGAAGGAGGAGGGTCCTTTGCGATAAACTATTCTTCTCTGATTAAAATATGGAATAACTGAGCCAGTTTGATTGATGTGAGGGTAGGGTATCTATTCAGGATATCTGCAATGGAAAAAGGGGTTAGGTTTTCTCTTAGTTACAATTGAAGCATCTAGTTAATGGATTCAATAGTGATAGTAAACAAAACAGATTGGTTTGGGGTCCTTACTGCCCTCTGAATAGGGTCATAGTTTATATGGCAGTAATGTACAATCTCTAGGAATACATGCACTTTGGGGAATTGGTACTTAGGCAAACCTGATTCTCAAAGTCGAATGGAGTTGGCTTGGTTTAGGTACTGGTCTCTATAATTGCAAAAGATTTTTAAAGGGGATTTGTTGACAAAGGTGTCTTTAATCTAGAAGTTTTTGTCTGCAAGTGGGAGGTGGTCCAAATCCCTATGGGGAGTCGTAATGGGCATGACATTTAGTGCAATTGGGGTGTCCATCCTTGGTTCTTGGGGATTCAAGGACGGGGCAAAGGGTTTCAGGGAAATTGGGAACAATTGGTCTATTTCAGAGTATTTCAGGACTACCAGGTGGCTTAATTCACTAAATTACTTAGTATTTAAAGAAATTTAGCTCAGGTTTGGAAATAAAATAGGGTTCCTTAGTGGAAATGGGGTAAATACCTAGTTTCTACTGTTTGAACGGATTAATGGTGTTGGTGCACTGTTTGCAGGAAGCGCACGGGTCTGGAAGATGGTCTGGAGTTCAACAGCTTTGGAAAGTTGACGGTTGGTAGTTGAACGTACTCTGTGCTTTTCATCGATTCAGAATGTCCCTTTCACAATAAAAAATGAAAAACTATGAGTTTTGTGGTTTTATGTGTAAAGTGAATGATTTTGGCGGGTATAATGGGAAAACGATAGTTGGCGCCAAGCGACGATGTGATGTTTTGTCGTGTAGCAGAAGGCGGTAAGCGGAATCCATCGCACCACTTTTCGGGATAAGTTGTTTTGGGGGGAGTCCGCTTGATGCCATTCATTGGGTGCCGCGTAGCGGTGGGGTGAACAGTGAACCGCTCACATCGTGCGGGTAAAGTTGGCCTTCGGAAGCCGCTCGATATGAGCGTCAACCATTGGATCTGAAGGGGTCAGATCGCATAGTGGTCGAGGGTATGATTTGATCGGAGGGTTAATGGAGGGGCCTAATCGAGTATTATTGAGTAGAAAGGTTAATTAAATGCGGATTAGGGAGGTTTAATGACGTCCGGGCCGATATGATTGGAGGAACATGTTATTAATTAATCACTGATTGATTAATTAACTTATTTTTGTTTTGCGGAGGATTATGGCTCTTAATTAGTCGTGGATCGACTAATTAATCCATTTAATTAATTTACTAATAAGGTTTATATTTCAAACCATCAAGGCGGGATATTACCATATGGGATTTTAATAAAACATATGGGAAAGGGGGTTTTCTTCTCGGGAGTTAAATAAATATAATCAAAATTAAAGTTAATATAAAGTGAAAGTGAGAAAGAAAATGTGCTAAGTATAATGTATTGATATTTATTTTTATATCCACATCAACACATCATAACTTAGGCTAAATGTTTTTTGTGGGTTTTTTTGCAGAAAAAAGGGTTTTAGGTAAAGTTAATTACTTTCCCTAGGTAAATGGTGATTTCACCTTAGGAAAAGGGATTTTTAGATGAAATGAATGTATTATGGAGGGAGTGAATGTTGGTAAGGGGGTTTTTAATACTTAAACCCTATAAGTTATTGGGCGAGGGTCCGGTCCCTCCAAAAGTCAGAGAAATGCTCTGAGCCCCTTTAACTTTAGGTTTTAGCTACTTTTGACTTTGTTCATGGGATTAGTTAAGTGAAAAGTGTAATGAGTGAGGGAGGTTAATTAATTTGACTTTGTGGATTTCATATATGCCCAATTATTATTCATTCTTGGAACTTTGATGATGAAGGTGATCAACATGCTTTTATCTAACAATCATCACAATTCTGCAACCATTCTTCTACTTACCCACCTATTGATCCTACCATTTTTACTTCTCTTTATTAGGGTGCACTTAAGCTGGAAAACCCTTATCAAAACCTTTTCTTTTCTTTTACAATGGTATTCTAACTAAGTCTAACCTTATTACATCCAAGGGGTCAGATTAAATAGTTGAGCTCCTTTTATTTACTCTGACTATCTACTTATTTGCTAAGATTAAACAATTTGGTTAGATTTTATTCTCTATCTCTAAGCATGAAATTCAAAACATGGAACAACCAAGATTAAACTACTTGGTTACCATGGATTTTGGCATAAGTAACAAGTTTCACGCAAACATTATTATACAAAAAGTAGAATAGTAGTGACATTTGGACTTGCACACTTTCATGGTCTTTTTCTTTTTCTTTGGGGTTCATTTTTCATATTTTTTGACCTTTTTCATTCTTTTTGTCCTTTTATTTTTCTTTTAGGACATACCCTCTTTACATTTTTTTATTTATTTTTATTTTTTTACAAATATGGAAAACATTTGCAGAAAGCCAAGGTATGTACATATTACAGATTTAACCTCAACCTTTCAAAAATTATGACAGCTATTGGTATAGTAACATAACAATGGCTCCACTTGGGGATGGCATTTCCTGGTGAAATGTCAAGAACTAGTAGATCAATGGTCTTCTGAATTACTATGATTTTACTCTGCAACTTCCCTTTTACTTTGTTGTTTTATTGATATTTATTGATAGTGAAACATTTGAAGCTTAGGGCCTTCTCTTCAGGCTTCAACTCCAAAATTTACCATCCAATCCACACTAAACTTTATGAAGGATATAGTATGTACGAATCATTAGTGGAATCGGTTATTGGGATCTATATAGTGATTTAGCATTTGACCATTAACTGGTCCTCCTTCTATTTCTGCACCATCCAATTCCTTGAGAAAATAAGCATTATTACCTCTGAAAGCATAAATAATGTAAGGACCTTTCCGTAGGAAGCCAAAATTCCCATGTTTCCCTTTATCTTCCCTTCTTGAATCCCATTTCAAGACTTTATCCCCTAGATAGAAATCTTCTCCCTTGGTTCTTTCGTCAAATGTTTTCTTGATTTTCTCCTGCACAACTAGGGACCTAATGTATACTTGTTCCCTAGTTTGCTGCAAATGAATTGTCTGGTTGATCCTTCTCTGAATATCATTGGGCTCAACCTATGCTTCTTGGAGTAATTTCATCACTGGAGTTCCCAAAGAAGATGGGAAGACAACCTCCATTCCATAGACTAGCTGATAGGGATTGGTACCAATAGATTTGTTTGTGGTAAGCCTCTCTGCCCACAAAGCATTCACTAGTTTCTTATTCCAAGTCTTTCTATTATCTTCCAACAATTTTTTCATAATATTAATTAGGCTCTTATTGGATGATTCTACAAGTCCATTTCCATGGGGATAATAGGTTGTGGAATGACCAAGGGTTATGTGATATTTGTTACAAAAATCAATCATCCTTTTTTATTTAAATGCTGCAGCATTGTCTGTGATAATTTTGGTGGGGCAACTGAATCTGGACAGAATGTTGGTCTCAAGAAAAACTATTATGATAGTATAGGTGGTTTGTCTTAATGGGATGGCTTTTATCCACTTTGTAAAATAATCTGTGGCAGTTAAGACCCATCTATGCTAGGCAGAGGAAGGGGGATGAATTTCACCAATGAAGCCAAGACCCCACTGTTGAAATGGAGTTTCAATTGATATAGGTTTCAAAGGTAATGGCAGTAGTTTTCTTTTCCTTCAAAAATTTGACATTTGTGGCATGAGGTTACAAACTTTTTCACATCAACAAACAGAGTGGGCAAGTAAAAACCATCCCTTAAGATATTATTAGCTATTGTCTTCCAATAAAGATGTCCCCCATAGCCACCTGCATGAAACTCTTGCAAAATTTTATCAGATTCTTCCTTTAATAAGCAACTCAAAAAGATGCCTTCATGATTTTTCCAAAATAAGGCATTGTCAATTATGCAAAACTTTAAAGATTTCATTTTTAAAAACCTAATTTTAGTCCTAGATATCTCTGGAGGAGCTTGAAGGTTTTGTAGAACATATATTATGTCAGCATACTATGGTGAATCTGTAAAGGCTTGGCTGATCTGTGGAGTCACCATCTCCTCTTCGTTATCCAGTTCTGCAATGAAGTTTATGTCTAGGGCCTCATAGTTTGATTCAGCCATTAGCTTAGCCAAACCTTGGCCTTTGATCAATATGGTGGGTTTAATCTCTAAATCATACTCTAATATTGTAGCTATCCACTTTCCTCTCTTTCCATTAGGTCCATCCTGAGTTAAAATGTCTTCTACTACAACATTGGGGACATAAGCTACTATATGAGAGTACAAAATATAGACTCTGAAATATTTAAGAGCTTTAACCAGAGAAAAAGCTTGTTTTTCCATTATATTATATTTCAAAGGTGCATCTCTCATGGATTTACTGATGAAAGCTACTGGTTGTCAAAACTCTGATCATTTTTCTGCAAAAGGACTGCAACAATTGTGTGTTCTAAAGCAAAAGAAAAAATGATGAACTCTCTATCAAACATTGGACTGATGAGGACTGGAGTTTGTGTTAAGACTAACTTTATATCTTCAAATGACTTTTTAGCCTCTAGAGTCCATTTAATGGTCAAATCCTTTTTTAACATGCTATTTAGTAATCTAATTAACTCAGCTAAGTTAGAGATAAATCTCCTCAAAAAGTTTATTTTGCCTAAAAATGCTTGAAGTTATTTAATATTCTTGGGGTGTGGTATCTGCAAAATGGCTTCGATTCTAGTTGGGTCAATCCTGATACCATCTTTGGAGATAATGTGGCCTAATAATTTCCCCTCTTCCAACCCAAATAATGATTTTTCAGGATTCAATGAAATTCCATATTTCCTGTATTTAGTAAAGACCTGCCTAAGATGATCCAAGTGTTGTTGATCTGATTTAGAGAACACTGTAAGGTCATCAAGGCATATTACCAGGAAATCATGGATTTCTTTATCAAAGGCTATGTCCATTTCTCTTTGAAAGGTGGCACCTGCATTCTTTAACCCAAATGGAATTTTCACATACATGAAATTTCCCCATGGGGTAGTAAATGCAGTCTTGGCCTGATCATCTGGGTGGACAAGGATTTGGTAATAACCAGAGAACCCATCTACCAGTGATATTCTAGTGGAGCCTACTACCCCTTGTAATATGTGATCCATTTTAGGAAGAATATAGTTATCCGTAGGAGAAAATATATTCAAATTCCTAAGCTCAACACACAACCTAATTTCGCCAGTTTTCTTTCTAGTGGGTACCAAATTAGAAACCCATTCTGAGAACCTAATTGGTGCAATAATCCCAGCTTCATACATTCTTTTGATCTCCTTCCCAATAGAAGGCAGTAGCACAGGGTTGATTCTTCTAAGCTTATGTCTAAAGGGCTTTTGATCTTCTTTTAATGGAATAGTGTGTTGTACTATGCTAGTATCATAGGATTTTAGGTCCTCATAATTCCAAGCAAAAACATCTTGGAACTCTTTCAGCAGCTCCATATATTTTAGTTTTTTATTGGGAGGTAATGATTTTGACAATTTTATCAGTTTGGGATGCTCTTCAAATCCTATATTACATTCCTCAATGTCTGATTTCAGGGGTTCCATTTTGGGCTTTTTAGGAACATCGTTTGAATCAAATAAGTCCTTCAAAGGTGTTAATCCTTTGGGCAAAAAAATTGTCTTTAAGGTTAATAACTTTGGTTTCTTTATCAATTTCCATTTGTTTTAGGTTTTGAATGTTTGATTCTATAAGATTTGTGGGGTGAAGTCTATCTATCTGATCATCTTCTAGTTTGTTAATTTCTACTTCATCAAAGCAATCCAAATATACTGCTATGTCTGTGTCTATGATTATTCACAAATTCATTATCTAAAGTCAAGAAATTGTTAATTTGCTGATCATTCTCAAATACTTGCCAGTTCTTCAAGTTGTCAGGAATTGAAGGTCAGTGCCTAACCTCAGCAGTGTATTGATGGTTGGGCTGGAATGGCAACTTGCAAGTACTAGCAAACATGGCTAAGCTGTGAGCTTGCATGTTATGTTTCCGTGGGATAACAACAAGATTAGTTTCTAAAAAGGTATTCAGTATTTCTACAAATGTTCCTCTATACAATCCTAACCTAGGGCCTTTAGTCATATAAACAAATTTAATTTGTTTAATTATCAACTTAGAATCTCCCATTATAGAGACTCTTATGGCTCCTAACCTTTTAACCAGTTTCAAACCTAACATAAGTGCTTCATATTCAGCCATGTTGTTTGTACATTTAAAGCTTAATCTATAGGCATGACCCTTCGAATGATTGTTTTCTAGGTTGTAAGTCCATACACCTGCTCCTGCACCTAGTTTGTTAACTGATCCATGAAATTCAAGATGCCAAAGAATTTCATGTTCATAATTCTTACTATTTGGAGGCACAAAATCTTCTTTAACCAAGGTATCTAGGTCATCTTTCTTATCTGAAATTTCATGAATTTGGACATTTTGATTTTATTTTAATACTGCAATTTCTTTTGGTTCTGTTGTTATGTTGTTTCAAGTATCTTCTTGATTAGTTTCAACATTGTAAAGTATGAAAGAATCAATATCAGAATGTACTAAATATATGGGAAATTTTTGATGCCTCTTCTGGGTACTCACTACATACTTCATTAGTGTCTCTTTATACAGCTTCTTGGGATGTCCAAAGACTGATATGGTTTCATAGGACATGTCCAGTTGCAGAGATCCCTGGAGTTTAGCACCCCAAGATCTGGACAAGAGCATACCATACTTAGGGGGTATATCAGCAACAACTATGTCCATAAGTATGGTCTTGGTAGGGTATTGAACTAGGGAAACACACAAATATTTTATGAGTCCTAAGCACTTAACCTAGCTTGAATCAAAGGAAAACGGATCCTTGTAAGGCCTGGTGATATCCAAGTTAAGATTTTCCATTATGGACTTAGGCATAAGATTATGTGAAGCCCCAAAGTCAAGCATGGCATTATGTAGGATTTTATCATGGATGTTAATGCTAATGTAGAAGGGTGGTATCCCTCCTTCAACTGGATTTCCATTAGCATAAGGTCCGAAAATTAATCAGGTTGATCATCAAATAAGTTTAGTGAATCTTTGTTTTCAACGAAGTTTAAAGATTTACTAATTTTAGATCTGTAAGTTTCATGTTTGGCCAATTCTATCAGAGGCACTGAGATTTTGAGTTTGGCCACCTCTGCTCCCAAATTGAAAGGTGGAGGGGATTTGTCTGTTGGAGCATTTGTAATCTTAGCACCAGGGTTCTGAGTAGTATATTCTTCTTTTTCATTGTTTGGAGTGTCCTTAATGGGATTTTTTGATGTGATTTCTAGAGGTTGTTCCACTGTTCCCTTAAGGGGAACTGAAGTGGAAGGTTTCTCATTAGAAGGTTGGTTATCAGTTACATCTTCAATGGTGGGACTGAGAGGGTTTTGATGCAGTCTAGAAAGGATTTGCAGGGTTTTTGTAACTTGAGGATTGTAATTTGTAGCTTTTACCTTCTTAGGCTGTTTAGGCACTACTATTTTATTGTGATCAGGAATATCAGGTTTTATTTTTGCTTCTCAAGTTGTACTGTTTATGTACTTCAAAAATAGCAGAGTCATACCCTTTCTTATAGTCAAAGGATTCCTCAGTTTGGGTCTGTAATTGTTCAAGCATGTATAGTTCTTGATCATTTTGAGTTAGGAAAAGAGTTTCTTCATCATCTAAGCCCATAAGGTTGATCTGGGCATCTATCTCCAGGTCTTCTTTGTGGAAAGTCTCAGCATAATGTGGTCTAATATTCTGATCAAGCCCATTTTTACCAGTGTTTTGATTCTGGTTTTTCCTAAAGTTTGGATTCCTTACTGGATTAGCCTGTTGGTTATCCCAGTGAGGTTTCCTTCGAATGACTTCTATTTTATCCATCAACCTTTCCATTCCCTTAGCTAAAGCATCCATTTTCTAGTCAAAGGGTGAAGTTTCATCTTTCAAAGGTGTTCTTCTCTCATTTCTAACCCTGGCTCTCTTGGATAGCATACTGGCTTCTACACTAACTGCTACACTTTGCATATCTTCAAGGGTAGGTGGATTCCTTTCTCTAAGTTGAAAAGCCATATTTGTGTCAAATCTGTTTCGAAACTTAATCAAGGCTAGGCCAAGTGGAGGCCTAAGGTCAAGTGGGATTGCATTATACACATTGTTAAACCTGGTGCAGTAGTCCTGAACAGATTCGTTTGTTCCGCTTTTAAGATTTTCATACTCAGATAGAATTTGAAGGGGGTTCTTTTTCTTCTCCCATGTATTTAATAATTGTTGATAAAGAACTTCTAAACTATATCTACTCTGAGGAGGCAATGATATAAACCATGTTCTCACTTCTCCAGCTAGACTTTGGACAAAGATCCTCATTTGGACATCTCCTATGTCAATCTCATGGAGTTCAAAATAATCCGTCATTTTCTTAGTGTGTTGTTGTGCCGTGTAAGTTCCAGTGCCATCAAATGAGGTAATTTTACTCTGATAATCTACTGGTAAGACACCTTGAGGAGTAGGCATCACAAGGGGGGCATACCTGAGTGCCATGGCTCTAAGTTGAATAGGATTGAGAACAGGAGTTGGGGTGACTAGAAGGTTTGGGACAACAATGGGAGTTGAGGTAACAGGGGGTATGGGTGTTTGAAGGGTAGTGATGGGCTAATGGGGGAGTGAAAGTATGAATGGAGATGAGGGATGATTTTCAGAGGGGTGAGGAAACATTGGTGAACTAAAAGATGTTGAAGTTGTATCAGAAAGTTCAGGGATTCTATCAGTGGTAAGGGATGACCGAGGGGAATTTAGAAGTTACTGATCAATTGACAAGTTGGCTCGTTGGACTTCAAGTTCTCTGGTGAATTCTAGATCTAGGACTGTGTTCAAAAGTTTACTATCAGACTTGGTTCTAAACAGAGAGAGGTCAAAATACTTGTCAAAAGGGATGTCTTCAATGAATAACGGGCATGAATGAGATCTAAAAACAGGTCTAGGGCTTACTAAACTTTCCTATCTTCTTATTATTCTTAGAATGAGGTTTGGATTTTCAAATATAGGGGGAGGATTTGGATCACGGTAGGCCCTGGTATAGTGAGTTCTCCCTGAAGCCAGATTTCGAGTTTTTTATGATTATTTTAGTTTTTTATGAAATTTTTTGAAATAACTTCTAATAACCCTTTAAGATGCTTAAAAATAAAAATTTGAATTTCTCAAAGGTTTATTAAGACTGAGGGTTTTGAATCCCTAGTATGGTCACCACTATGTTATCGCTCAGATTTTTTCCCTAGAAGTTATCAAAGAAGGAATAGTCCGAGGTAACCACAAACCTACTTTTAGACTCAAGTTCTATCCAACCTACGTCTAGAGATGGCTCTCTCTTTATAATTTAACTTTGTTTGAATAAGATTTTAGGCTAGTTCTTAGTGTTCAGGATTGTTTTGTTT
Organism: Pinus taeda; assembly: GCA_000404065.3. Taxonomy (NCBI): domain Eukaryota; kingdom Viridiplantae; phylum Streptophyta; class Pinopsida; order Pinales; family Pinaceae; genus Pinus; species Pinus taeda. The sequence continues at coordinate 32,244 of APFE030163773.1, forward strand.
TGATTGGGTGGTGGAATTAAATAAACATATGGGCAGAGCAACTATTTAGGCCATTGGGAAATGGAGTCAATCAAGAAAGGCTTAAATGTATTTGATCTATCACTAAGGTAAGATTCCATAGGGCAAGATAGCACAACAAAAGCAAATATGCAGGTTTAAATGGATGAAAGTCCTAACCAGGGCCAAGGGCAATGAAGAATCCTTAACCATGATTAAGATGAAGAAAGGAAGGATGGCCAGTAGCAAAGGGCAATGAAGAATCCTTAAATATGGGCCAAAGGGGGATAAACTACGAAAGTAAGGGAGAAACTAAGAATTCCCAGACCAAGGCAGTTTAGTAGAAAACATAAAGTAAGAAAATAGTTAAAACAGAGAGCACTTAAGCTAATTCTATTGATATCATTCCTTGTTTGCTTTTAATATTTTATAAGAAACACATATGAATATTCATAACATGAAGAGAAAACAATATTTAAACATGAAAAATGATACTTATTTGTTCCAACTGTGCACAAGAATCCAATGAAATGTCCTCAGCTTTATTTCATTCCCAGCAAACCAGTCCAATCTTGAGTACAAAAGCTCCTTGGCTCAAAAATAATATGTCTACAGAAATGTATTTTAATCCACCCTAATTACTTCTATTTGTGAAGTATTTATTCAAAAATTGATACAAAATATCTCATAACTACATGAGAATTATTCTAGGAAACAGAAAATATCTTCAACATGAAGATAGAGACAGATGGAGAAATGTCTTCTAGGTATCCCTTTTATTGTGACTGTGCTAGTTGTTGCAACTCAGATTTGGCTCTTGCAGTTTATTTTGTAATTACGTGTTGGAACCAATTTTATCTTCTACCTACTGATACTATTTACCTGTGTTGTTTGATCCTGTCTCACCTATTTAACCTGGCAGTTATCTTTTTACCTTTTAGATTTACTATAATAACTTATAGTAAATCAGTCAAACTGGTCCACCATTCACTGTTAACTATCTTCATCCTGATCATTTTCATGTAGATTTCATTGGCTTCTATATACTTAGCAAAATTTGGTTTGCTTGTGAATAAGTACTTGACTTCATGCTCTATGTAGAATAGATTCTCCAGGCCATCATAAAGCACTTTTCCAATGGGTAAAGATTTCACCCCTAAAGTACTAGCTTGGCTTTTGGCCAACCTGTTTAACTTGTCAACATAATCTTCCTGGGCCATCAACTTGTCATTTATTATCAGGGGACTTGGAAGTCCCTTTTCTCTTAAGATGCCATACTTTAGCATGAAGCTGTCAATGTCTACTTGAATGCTCTGACATCTTTTCTCCAAATTTAGCATTAAATTCCTTTTAGTGAGAACTGTTTTGATCTCCATGATTGTTGTTGTTCTGTCCTCTATATCTAATTCATCAAGTTCATATATGTTTTTACTGTTCAAAAAGGTAATCAATTGATTAGCTTCTTCTGTTTTATTTCCTAGTTCCTCCATTGTTTTGTGGATTGCTTCTATAGTTGTCTTGACCAATTCTATTTGCTAAAAAATAATCTAAATAGAAGGCCAAACATCATTGATGGAATCAATGATGTTGGCCCAAAGGATTTCTTTCATGTCTCCCAATGGCTCTTGCAATGTTAAATCCTTTTCAAGGGCTTTTATCCTTTCGGCGATTCTTAGATTCCTCTGAGTTTACTCTTTATGCTATATTTGTGTAAGTTTAAAGTTGGTTTCTAAACTTGACACTTGTTCTCTGAGCTTCTTAAGCTCAATGACCTGGATACTCATTTCTTCCATGGCATTGATCAACTCTATAGTCTTCTCTGTGGCTGTCGATGTAGATGTGCCCACTGAAGTACCTGTCACTGGAAAAGCAGTTGCTGATGGAATTGTTGGTGCTAATGCAATAGCCAAGGTGGAGGGTGCTACTGTGGAAACTGTAGGAATTACAGTCTGATGAGTGGTGGACATCTCACTCTGTTTGGACTGTATCAAATTATCCAATGCTTTCTTAGTTTCCTTCAATTGGTGATTTAACTTAAGGACTAGGTCCACGAGTTCTTCCTCCTTCTGCGTTTCTAAAACTTCAGCTGTTTGAGGATGATGAAGAGGAGGAATCTTGAGTTGCTTCTTCAATCCAGCTATGTCATCGTTTTTCTTCTTTATCAGTTATTCTGTTGCTTTAACATCCATGGGATCATGTCCTAGCTCTATGACTAAGTCCTCTAAGGACTTTATTCTAGTTTCTTTAGCCTAAGAAGAGGCGTTTTCCAACTGGAATTGTGTCGAGATGTTATTTAGTGAATTTTGAAGTTGGTGGGCTACTATGGCCTTGCTGGTCAAGGTGGAATATACCATTTCTCTAGTTTGTTTGTGCAACTCAATTTGGTCAATAGGATGGATATCCTTTGCCAATACTTCAAAATCTGTTTTTAGGTAGTCTGCCATTGGTTTTGGTTGCTGTATGGTTGGCTTCAGAAAGCTCATCTACATTTTTCCTTCCTGTATGTCAAAGGCTGACAATAGCCTTGTCTAGTTCGTTGGAGCCATCCTCAGGTAATGTGCATAGTTTCTCACCTTCAACCTTTCATTCCTTGCTTTAATTTCCTTGTATTTTTCTTTGATGTCTTGGATCTATCCTGTGGGAACCTTGAAGGATGATACTTCCACACTCTGTTGTCTTTATAACATTTGAGTTTGATAGGTGGAAGGTTCTTGTGTCCCTCCTGAAGGAATGGTATGCCCACTTTCTGTTCTCTCTGCTCCTGAAATCCCTGTTGTTTCCTCAGAGTATTCTGGCTCTGCATATGGGTTTAACCTCCACCTCTTAGCAAAGGTTTGAGCAACAGGCCTACTGGAACGAGTGGCCTCCTCTTTGTCTCTCTTAAGGTTCCTCACCTCATTTAGAGGAGTCTACAAAACAGGAGGATTCCTCATGATTTGTTCAGGTTGGGCAAGTTCCTCTGAAATTTGAGGTTGTTCAGACTATTCTGGCTATTCTGAAAGCTTTGGTTTCTTTGATGGCCTTGTTTGTTCTGAAGACTCTGGTTGTCCTGATGGTCCTACCTCTGCTAAATGTGCACTATGTCCCTGTGATGCTCTCTGAGACTGATACTCTCCTGGCACCTATACAAAACAATCCTCATCAAGTCTTCTGCCTAAGTCCATTAATACATTATTAACAACAACTTCTGTACTATCTTGATCTATCAAAGTGCCTTCCACCCATTCAGATTGATTAGCATATTGTTCAATTTTAGGGATTCTGTGCTGGATGTAAGGACATAGCTTATTCTTTTGTCTCCTATTACAAATGAAGTTGTAGGGGTCGTAGGTCCACATCAAACTCTATTTCAGTTTCAACCTTTGGAGGATTTCCTCTGCCTCCTTTCCTGCTTTCCTACTATTACAAATGAATGGGCCCAGGTGATCCTTTATTCGAAGATGGGCCTTCTTCTTAGCTTTACAAAGTGCACCTCATCTGAGTTGATCATTTGCCTGTAGTACTCCAGAGAAAACAATCGCATGGGGAGGTATCTAGGAAATTTGTAATGTGGCAATTCACATCTATAAATTTGGATTTCAGTATAATGGTACAGGACTGAAGAATACTTGAACACTCTTTTAATTTCTAATCTCATGAACTGATCATGCATTTTGTCAGCAACAAACTTAGCATAATCAAATATGATAGCTAGTGGTTGTCCAAGAGAGTAGATTGACATGAAGGATATTAAGATTTCATCCAAAAATTCACTTGAGGTGTAGCCTAGCACACTAGATATCATATCTATAATGTCTCAGCCAAGGCTGGAGAATATAGTCCATAGATAAGGAGGAGAGTCCTTTGGGATAAAATATTCTTCTCTGATGAAAATCTAGAATAACTGAGCCAGATTAATTAATGTGAGGGTAGGTTATCTATTCAACATATCTCCAATGGAAAGAGGGGTTAGGATTTGGCTTGGTTGCAATTAAAGCATCTGGTTAATGGATTCAGCAGTGATAGTAAACAGAATAGACTGGTATGGGGTCCTTATTGCCTTCTGGATAGGGTCATAGTTCATATGGCAGTAATGTACAATCTATAATAATACATGCACTCTGGGGAACTGGTAATTAGGCAAACCTAATTCCCAAAGTCCAATGGAGTCGGCTTGGTTTAGGTATTGGTATCTATACTTGCAAAAGAGTTTTAATGGGGATTTGTTGACACAGGTGTCTTTAATCTGGAAGTCTTTGTCTGCAAGTGGGAGGTGGTCCAAATCCCTGTGGGGAGTCATAACATGACATTTAGTGCAATTGGGGTGTCCATCCTTGGTTCTTGTGTATTCAAGAATGAGGCAAAGGGTTTTAGGGAAATTGGGAACAATTGGTCTATTTCAGAGTATTTCAGGACTACCAGGTGGCTTAATTCACTAAATTACTTAGTATTTAAAGAAATTTAGCTCAGTTTTGGCAAGAAAACAGGGTTTCTTAGTGGAAATGGGGTAAATACCTAGTTTCGACTATCTGAATGGATTAATGGTGCTGGTGCACTATTTGCAGGAAGTGCACGGGTCTAGAAGGTGGTCTGGAGTTTAGTGGCTTCAGAAAGTTGATGGTTGGTAGCAGGTTGGTAGTTGAACATACTTTGTGCTTTGCATGGAGTCAGAATGTCCTTTTCACAATAAAAAACAAAAAACTATGAGTTTTGTGGTTTTAAGTGTAAAGTCAATGATTTTGGCAGGTATAATGGGAAAACGATAGTTGGTGCCAATCAAGGATGTGATGTTTTGTCATGTAGCAGAAGGCGGTAAGCGGAATCCATCGCATCGCTTTTCGGGATAAGTGGATTTGGAGGCAGGCCGCCGGATGCCATTCATCAGGCGTCATGTTGTGGCGGGCTGAATAGTGAAACTGCTCACATCAAGCAAGTAAATGTCGGCCTTTCGAAGTCGCCTGATATGAGCGTCAACCTTTGGATATGAAGAGGTCAGATCGCATGGTGGTCGGGGGTATGATTTGATCGAAGGGTTAATGGAGGGGCCCAATGGGCTAGTAACGAGTGGAAAGGTTAATTAAATTCAGATTAGGGAGGCTTAATGATGTCAGGGGCGATATGATTGGAGGAACAAGTTATTAATTAATCACCGATTGATTAATTAACCCCCTTTTGTTTGGAAGAGGATTATGGCTCTTAATTAGTCGCGGATCGACTAATTAATCCATTTAATTAATTTACTAATAAGGTTTATACTTCAAACCATCGGGGTGGGATATTACCATATGGGATTTTAATAAAGCATACGGGAAAGGGGGTTTTCTTTTTGGGAGTTAAATAAATATAATAAAAATTAAAGTTAATATAAGGTGAAAGATAGAAAGAAAACGCACTAAGTATAATGTATTGATATTTATTTTTATATCCACATCTACACATCATAACTTAGGCTAAATGCTTTTTGTGGGTTTTTTGCAGAAAAAGCGGTTTTAGGTAAAGTTAATTACTTTCCCTAGGTAAATGGTGATTTCACCTTAGGGAAAGGGATTTTTATATGAAATGAATGTATTATGGAGGGAGTGAACGTTGGTAAGGGGGTTTTTAATACTTAGACCCTATAAGTTATTGGGCCGAGGGTCCGGTCCCTCCAGAAGTCAGAGAAATGCTATGAGCCCCTTTAACTTAAGGTTTTAGGTACTTTTGACTTTGTTCATGGGAAATTAGTTAAGTGAAAAGTGTAATGCGTGAGGGAGGTTAATTAATTTGACTTTGTGGGTTCGATACATGCCCAATTATTATTCATACTTGGAACTTTGATGATGAAGGAGATCAAAATGCTTTTATCTAACGATCATCACAATTCTACAACCATTCTTCTACTTACCCACCTACTCATCCTACCATTTTTACTTCTCTTTATTAGGGTGCACTTAAGCTGGCAAACCCTTATCAAAACCTTTTCTTTTCTTTTACAATGGTATTCTAACTAAGTATAACCTTATTACATCCAAGGGCTCAGGTTAAATAGTTGATCTCCTTTTATTTACTCTACCTATCTACTTATCTACCAGGATTAAACAGTTTGGTCAGATTTTAATCTCTATCTCTAAGCATGAAATTCAAAACATGGAACAACCAAGATTAAACTATTTGGTTACCATGTATTGTGACATAAGTAACAAGTTGCACACAATCATTATTATACAAAAAGTAAAATAGCAGTGGCAATTGGACTTGCACACTTTCATGGTCTTTTTCTTTTTCTTTAGGGTTCATTTTTCATCTTTTTTGACCTTTTTCATTCTTTTTGTCCTTTGATTTTTTTTTAGGACATACCCTCTTTATATTTTTTATTTTTTTTATTTTTTTACAAATATGGAAAACATTTGCAGAAAGAAAAGGTATGTACATATTACAAATTTAACCTCAGCCATTCAAAAATTATGACACCTATTTGTATAGGAACATAACAAATATAATCCTTGGAAGCACTATACAAATAACAAAAAAACCTTATTGTTTGTGATGACTATCACAATGCAACAAAGTTCATCTCCAAGATTTTGAAGCGATAAATTATTGTAAGGGATGCAAACCAGTTTCATCATTCTAAGGATGGATTGTGTTCTTGTGCCGACTACTAGTAATGGCTATCTATATGAGCATTAGTCATGGACTTGTATGATTTCAAAATTTTAACATTTGTTTCCTACAATTTCCAGTAAGTACTAGGTATTACTTTTTCATTTCTAGCACAATGTTATGTACATTATGTAATTGGTGGTCAATAAAGAGATGGAGTAGTCACTTAACGAAGTATGAAATAGTTTAATAACTTAATGGAATGAGTAGACTAGAAAAAAATTAGCTTAGCATAACAACATGGATCTTGACAGAATTGAGCACAAGCAATGAAGATACAAAGTAGATGGAGGCTACTAGAGGAAACATGGTAAACACTTAGTCATCTGGATCTGCTAAAAAATACTTCGTTTCTAGTGTTGCGAATTTGAACTAAATGCCTATACCTAGTCTTAAATAAGATATTAGCTAGAAGAAAAACATAGGAAATGAGTTGTTGCAAATGGGGATTACCATTCCCCCATTAATCTTCAATAGTCCTGACTAAACTAATTTCTTTCTAGTTTTCTAATAACCACCTAAAGGGCATTCAGTTCATTATTCTTCTCACTTTCTTTATTTTTTTTTCACAACTCAATCTTATTCCTGATTAGTGAGATTTTATATCAATGCATCCAGCCTACTCTTGAAGTGTTGTATTTTCATAATGAATAATATATGCAAATCATGAGTTGCCAAACAACATGACAAACCACTGGAGCTAGTAAAAAAATATGAGGTGCAAGGCCCTAGCTCCATTTTGACACCATTAGTGGAAATAAAAGTAGAGGAAGAGGAGGGAGAATAGGCCTCCTAATTTTCTTCATCAATCATTGTGAAGGGCTTGATGTAAATCTCAATGATGCCATTTGGAGAGTACCTACAGTTGAGGGGGTCTGGCTGTACAATCCTCAGAGGATTTGTGGAGCAAGAAGAGAAGGGAGAAGAGCAAGAAGACTTGTCTCTCCTAACATTAGGTTGAGGTGAAGAAACTCAAGATGGTGATTTTTTGCTTGAGATGAATCAGGTGGTCATATGATGTAGTGAGTAGAAATGTTTTGAGGTTTTGTATAAGTCACATGTCTGCTAGCTACGTGAGAGGAAATTTGTTCATTTTGTCTCATAGATATACCACCATCCAACTCATGGGTGGGGTGTGTGTAGTATATCTACAAATATAGATAGTCTAAAAGGAAGAACTAATGAAGGAGAGGTATTTGACTTTGAAATTTACGTAATCTCTTACAAAATATGAAATTAAAATCTGTTTTTAGTAAACTAGATAGTTTTTAACTTTTTTGTATACCCTTTTTAATGATTAAATGATTATTTAAAAATTTGACCTGGCTTAAGATGGATGTTTTGAAGTTGCACTTTTTGACATTTCTCTTCCTTAATAAAGCTCTCAAATATGTTTTTCAATACATTTAACATAGGTTTTCTATATACCTTTTTCAGTGATCAAACATATATTCCAAAATTTGTGCTACCTTTAGTATATATATTTTGAAATTTCCCTTGACATCTTTAGCTCCATTTCTAGACCTTACCATCTCACTCACTCATTATTTTCTAGAAGGATATTATTGTTCTGTATCTTGCCATAGACTATTGATTATTTTGTATTATACCATGGTCTCTTATATATGTGCCGCAACAACACTACCACTAGTTTCTTTCTCTCTATATGTTATTTTTAGCCTTTTTTTGGAGATGCACTTGCACTCCCACATTATAGTCATAATGACTCTACCTTTCGTCAGTCCCATTGACTTCTCTGGTCATCAGCTAGATATTAATAAATTTACTTACTTACTTACTTACCTGGCACTATTCGTTCTTAAACATACTTCAACATTTCATTAAAAATGTGAAATGATACAAAAATTTCTAAACTCCCAAGCTTTCTGGTTTTTTAATGCCAATTGATGCAAATGTAGGCTAGTTAAAGGCACAAAAACATAGATTTACTTTGTTTTGTATATGGGTAGCATTTCTCCCAATTCTTGTTTAAAGTTGTGAGCTGGTCAAAATTTTCTGTGGGCAACTTCAGAGGGCTTATAATTTGCTACCAACAATGTTGAACAATGGCACAATCTAAAAAGAGATGTTGGCTACTTTCCTCCTCCTTTTGACATAAATAGCTCATAGATGGCCCTTGAATCCCTTTCTTCCTGAGATTTTCAGCAGTGAGGATTTTACCCTTCAAAAGGGTCCAAGCAAAAAATTTTATTTTTGGAAGACACTCGTTCTTCCAAACTGTTGTCCAAAGGTTCCAATTTTCAAGGTTGTTGCTAGGTTGGAGGAACTTATACCTGGATTTCACTGTAAAATTTCCTCCGCTTGGGTCCCAAAAAAAGTTGTCTTGGGTGTTTTTATTTATTGGGGCATCTCTAGTCAGTGTTGTCTTCAATTCAGCCCACTGATTTTTCAAATTATTTGGGAGAGGAAGGTCCTTCCATGTGGACCAGCTGTTTTGATCCCAGATAGAAATGTCATGGAGAGAAGTTATATTTTTTGCATCCATCTAATTTTTCAAGGATCTATACTGCTAGCATTGAATTCGAGGCTCTGATGCCATTATTCTGTCAGTCCATATATCTGTATCTTTTCCATTTCCAGGGCTCTTTGAAATGTAATTTTTAATTTGAGGGATGACCTTTTTAATGAGTTTCCACGCTTGAGTGCATCGTCTTTCTGAGATCATATCAGAGAGAATCTTTGAGTGTTGTCCATTGAGATATTTCTTTAGAAGAACCTCGACCCAACAGCTGCCTTTCTCGATTAACATACGCCAAACAAGCTTAAAGCCCATGGCTTTACTTGTTAGACTGGGAATCCTAATGGAGATGACTCCTTTTTCAAAGGGAAGGGTCACCTGTTCCCAGCAAACCAAACTGAATTTTTTTGTGTCTTGCTTCCCTCCTTGCCAGAGGAATCCTCTCATGATTAGCTCAATTTGTTTATGGATGCTGGCAGGAGCCAATATTACAGCATACTGATAGATGGGTAGAGCTGATAGAAGAGCTTTTATGAGGATGGTTCTGCCCGCTAAATTTAACCACATCAGCCCCCAGCTTTGAATTTTTTGTCTCATCTTTTCTATCTGTTTGTTGCATGTCTCGGATTTGACCCCTTCCTTTGCTAGAGGTAAACCGAGGTAGGAAAAATGGCTCTAGTTCCTTTGGACTGGGATGTCCATAATCTGGGAAATCCTTTGCATTACTTTGGGCGAGACATTCCAAGTATAGACTCTGCACTTCTTATTGTTGAGAAAATCCCCTGAGACAGCCAGAAAGGCTTCTAAAATTTTCTTGAATCTCCTAGCTATTATACTTGAGGCTCCTCCAATTAGGAGTGTATCATCGGAAAAGAGAGAATGATTGATTTATTTTATCCCTCACGCCATGCTGATGTGAGTTATCTCCCTTTTTTTCCTTTGATTTTCAAGATGTATACTTAAAGTTTCCGCCATAATGATAAATAGGAAAGGGGAGAGAGGACAACCTTGTCTCAAACCTCTGGTACTGGAAATTAGTGGCTAGGCCTTTCATTGATTAGGGGGGATGTCCATGGATTTGAAATAAATTCCATTATAATGTTGATGAACTTGTTAGAGATTCCAAACTTCTGAAGTACTGCCACTAGAAACTGATGATTGACCCTGTCAAAAGCATTAGCCATATCTAGTTTGATGACCATGCCTTTTTCGTTTCTTTGTATATTGCTATGTATGGCTTCCTGTACAAGAATTACATTATCTGTTATCTGTCTTTTTGGGATGAACCCTCCTTGGTTCTCTGAAATGAAACTGGGCAAGATCTTTTTTAGCCTATTTGCCAGGATTTTTGTAACAATTTTATAGGAAGCGTTACAAAGAGAGATGGGTCTGAAATGATCAAAAGAGAGGGGGTTTGGCTCCTTGGGGATGAGCACCAAATGATAAGTTTTTGTGTTTTCTCCCATCTTGTTTTTTTCTTAAACATTTTTAACCATTCTGACAAAATATTTCTTTATTATGTCCCAATGTATCTTGTAGAAAGCTATGGTGAAGCCATCTGGACTGGGAGCTTTGTCTGGATGCATGCTTCACGTTGCTTCTCTAATTTATTCCTCAGTCACCTCCTTCTCGAGCTCACTGTTTTGCTGTCCACTGATTTTACTGTCAAGAAGTTGAAGGAAATCAGCGTTGTCCAGAGGATGAACATCAGTTGATACGAGGGATTTAAAATGATTGTGAGCTACTTCTTTGATTTCCTCCAGCTCATTTATTTCTTTCCCTTCAGCAAGAACTCTATCTATTTGGTTGCCAGCTCTTCTAAGCTTGAGATTGTTATGGAAGAAGGAAGTATTTTTATCTCCGGCTTTCAGCCAGAGGCACCTAGATTTTTGTCTCAGCTCCTCCTCCTCTTGTCTGTTCTGCCTGTACAATTCCATAAAAATTTCTTTTTCATGGACTTGTTGTTCCTTTGTTATTTGTTTGTTTTCCTTTTCCTGGCTCTAGTTTTCCAGCTTTCTATGCAACTCGATTTTTTTGTTTTTCTCTGTTCGTGCATTCTCTCTTGCCCACTTTTTAATTGTTGCTCTTAGATTATTTTTTAATTCGGATTCCCATACAAAATGAGGAGAACCAAAAACTTCGATTTCCCAGTTTTCCTTTATGAGCTTGCTAAAATCCTCCTTACTGTCCCAATTTTTATTGTATTTAAAGGGGATTGGCCCAATGTTGGGTCCCTATAATACTAGTGATTACCCCATTACTATTGTAGTTATACCCCTTATTAATATTGTTGTGCCCCTATTGCCCACATATTGTTATTACTGTGCCCCATAGAATCCCTCTATTGTTATTTTTGTGGCTTTATATTATTATTGTTAGGTCGGCTGTTATATTGTGACCCTTAGATCCCTATAGTATAGAAGGGAGGTCCCTCTCGAAGAGGCTGAATTCCTGAGGGCGATCGATCTATTTTCTATCTTTCTGACCTGGTTCAATAACATTGGTATCAGAGCTTTGAATTCTAGGGTTTCGCTGGCTCCAAACAGGCCATCGGGGCCATTTCACTATAACTTTTTTTTGTGATGTTTCCGAAGTCGCAAAAAAGAGCCATTTGAGAAAAATTTGCCGGTGAACCTAGGTCGAATTTCAGAGCTTTTCACGCGTATTGCGGAGATATGATCTGAGGAAGTTGGTCTTTTTGCAGACTCCTGAATTACATTCCAAACAGGTGACCTGGGGAAAATCGTCATAAATTCGGATTGAAATTTTGTAAGAAGGTGCAGAAAGAGGACAGATTTTAGTTTCTTGTATGCATTTTTCAGATCCAAAGGTCGAAACAGTGACTCGTGGCACGTCGTACAAGTTCGCTCTACTGAACTAGTCTATAATCAAGTCACTGTGGGAGATTTCGCATAACTCTTCCTTGGAGTAACCAATTTGGGTCAGACTTGTGGAATTGGAAAGAGGACGCGAAGGGCTACTACAGATCACAAATTCAGAATTTGATGATCGGAAAGTACAGAGATACATCAGAGGCAATATCAAGCTCCTACAAAGTGAAAAAAAGGTGTGTAGATTTTCTTAAATTTTTGCTTAAGCTTGGTTTGA
>APFE030163779.1:0-16920 GCA_000404065.3 Pinus taeda
TAATAAATGCACAAGATTATTAATATTATAAACCAAAGGGATTAATAAACCCATGATATTATTAATAAACCATAATATTGAAAATATAAATCCTATGGATTAAACCATAGGGTCTAAACCCTAAAACCATACAGCTTAAACCCTTCGAATTATGAATATTATAAACACAAGGCATCAATAAACCCAAGGGATTACTAATATTGTAAACCCAAACGATTAATAAACCCAAGCGATTAATAAACCCTGGGAATCAATAAACCCAACAAACTTGATATTAAAAATCCAACGAATTAATAAACCCACGATATTAATATTTTTAACTCAAGGTATTAAGAAACCCAAAGGATTAAATTTCAAACCCAACGAATTATTAATATTATAAACTAAAGTGACTAATAAACCCAAAGATTTAATATTATAAACCCAATGAATTAGTAAAGTCAAGAGATAAATATTATAAACCTAAAGGATCAACAAACCCAAGAATCAATATTAAAAACACATGGGATAAATAAACCCTAGGAATTGACACTTTAAACCTAAGGGATTACTAAACCCATGAGATTATTGGTATTATAAACCCAACGGATTGGTAAACCCAAGGGATAAATATTATAAACCTAATGGATCAACAAACCCAAGGGATCAATATTAAAAAACCAAGGGATTAATAAACCCTATGAATCAATATTTTAAACTCACGGGATTAATAAACCCAAGGGAATATTAATATTATAAACCTAAGGGATTAAATTATAAACCCAAGGAATAATTAATATTATAAACCAAAGGGACTAATAAACCCAAGGGTTGAATATTATAAACCCAAGGAATTAGTCAACCTAACGGATAAATATTATAAACTTAAGGGATCAACAAACCAAAGGGATCAATATTTTTTAAGGGTGGTTCACGGACATTGAGTGGCCGCTACATCCACAGAAAAATCCAAGTAGATCAACCCAAAGGGATCTACCTACCGGCCAAACTAGCAAGGCCTAATCCTAAGGGTGTCAAGGAAATTTGACCACGTGACCTCCTCATAGGTGAGGTGCTTAGCAACAGGAGCTCGATCAAATCAACTATCTCTTCGAGCTAGCCAATGGATCAGTATTAAAAACACAAGGGATTAATAAACCCTAGGAATTAATATTTTAAACCCAAGGGATTGATAAACCCACATGATTATTAATATTATTAGCCCAAGGGACTAATAAAACCTAGGGATTGTTAATATTATAAACCCATCAAACTAATAAACTGACGAGATGAACATTATAAACCTAAGGCATTAATATTAAACTCTAAGGCTATTATTAAACCCTTAATATTAGGGTTTAATAAGCCCAAGGAATTATTAATGTTATAAACCCAAGGGATTAATATTACCAAGCCAAAACTCGGATGTGGGTGTTAACCATAACATTAATGGCGATTAGATGGATGGGCAGCGGGAGGACTGGCCACATGGTCGCCTGCGTCCCCTCCCAAGCCAGACTGAGAGGAATTCATGGCGCCATGTACGTGATATTAATTGGGTGCTCCAATCAAGATTTCTCCATCAAGCTCATGGCAATGGCCTCCACAAACCATAGTGCAATTCTTCCTCCTTTGCTCCATAGCATTTGCCCTCCTTAGGCACCAGAGCCTTGCTCTCGCACAGTCACTGGAAGCCACTGCTGGTTGCTTAACTGTGTGGACATTGGAAATGGGTATCATTTCTCCCACACCAGGCACTGCAATGTGATTCCAACTCAGAATTCCTCAGCTCGCTCTCTGCATAGCCATTCCACCAATCTCCCCACTGGTATCTCTGCGTCGAATTCTGCCATGGCTCACATCTGCCACCGAATGCATAGCAAAAGAGGGGGCAATCATGGTGGAGGCATCCGACCTCCTGCTATGCGCAAACCTAAATCTGCCTCCCACTTCTCTTCTCCTCACATTTCAAATCCTCATAGCACCTTCTCTGGCTGGTATCTTGATACCCGCAGTGGCAGAGGATGGGCTCAGCTCCAAGGTGCCTGCAGGAGGGGCACAGCTATTCATACGGCCAATTTTCCCCTCCCCCCTCATCCCGCTCCTCACACGACTCAATTTTGATTCCACAGCACCCTTCATAGGCTTGTTATCACCGCCACGGTCACCATCACCTTCTCTGAGGAAAACGACTCGCAGGAAGCTCCGCCAGAGAACAATGGTGAGTGACAGAGGGCCGCTCAAAGGAACAAGAATGCTCGCAACCCAGGCAAGCAACACCTGATCGAGGACGTTACCACCCCACATGCAAAGGAGTTGGTTGGTAGTCAGTAGGCTACTGAAGGTAGAGCTGGAGACACGCAGGCACCTGGAAGCAAAGCAGGGGACACGTCCAGCCCACATGTAGCAAAAGGCAACTCCACTTGCACTCAACCAGCTCATGGAATTTAGAGAGGCACGTTGGCAAAGGAGGAGGAGTGGTACAAGTACGCATGTCTTATTGAGGAAGAGCCTACCCCAGACAACTTCCAGGATTGACACTTGGCAGCCAAGTGTCGCCCTTGTGCCAGCTGTGGTTTTCTTAGGCTGATTGGATGATTTCTGTTATGACATGTTTTGTTAAAACTTTCCTCTTGGTTGTTTTTGTAATGTTTGGTATTTTTAGTTAAAATTGGTAACCCCTGTGTGGGTTTTTTTTGCTTTCATAGACTGGTTTCCCCATGGATGGGGCAGTCGAGCTTAGGCTGTTATATTTTTTGAAAAATGATGCTCAGCACTGCTAAGACCAGAGCCTCCATGTACTTATTTTTTGTTTCATATCAATAGAATAGTTTTACTTAGAAAAAAAAACATTACCAAGCCAAAGAATTAGAAAACTGAAGGGATTAATCTTATAAACTCAATGGATCAACAAACCCAAGGATAATTAATATTATAAACACAAGGGATAAGTAAACCCAAGGGATTAATATTCTAAATACAAATGATTAATAAACCCAAGGTATTATTAATATTATAAATCGAAGCGACTAATAAACTGAACAATTTAATATTATAAACCCAATGAATTAGTAAACACAAGGGATAAATATTATAAACCTAAATGATCGGCAAAACCAAGGAAGCAATACTAAAAAAACATGGGATTAATAAACCCTAGGAATTAACATTTTAATCCTAAGGGATTAATAAACACATTAGTAAACCCTAGGAATTAATATTATAAAACCAATGGATTAATTAACCAAAGGTATTATTAATATTATAAACTGAAAGGATTAATATAATAAACACATGATATTATAATATTATAAACCCAAGGGATTAATACTATTAAGCCAAGGAACTAGTAAACCCAAGGGATGCATAGTATAAAGTAAAGGCATTATTGAACCTAATGGATTAATAAACCGAGTATTAATATTATAAACCCAAGGGATTAATATTATAAAACCAATGGATTCATAAGTGTTTATTAAAATTATTTGATAAGAGGGATTAATAAACCCAGGGATTTATAAAACCAACCAATTAATATTATACCCTAAGAAATAAACCCAAGCAATCAGTTTTTAATACCTATTTTTTAATTCTTACTCACACTGTTTGAGGATGATTTTTTTCTATCAAATGGATATTTGTCATAACTATGATAACTTCAATGTAAAATTATGCAATCATAGATTCAATACAATTATTAAATAATATAAATGCATCCTCTCTTTCTATCAAGATATTCAGATATGGTCTTTTCCCATGTTTGGATTTAGAATATAAATATGACCTAACACATATCAAATTAAAACAAATATAGGAAAATCCTCACTATATTGAAAGCAAATAAAGAAGAAAATAAAATTAATTGGACAAATATTCTATATAGACTTTATAATATTATCATATGGACGTCATAGTGATATGGACATCAATCGCTGATCTTCTTTCTTCCTAATTGTAACAAATGCACTATTGTTCAACTTAGCATAACGCTGAAAACATAAAGGTATATTAATAAATGGAATATAGGGTTTAAGAAATATTAAACCCAATATTATAAACCCTCATATTAAACTCAATATTATCAATCAATACAACTTCACAAAAAAAAAAAATATAGGATTGGTTAATAGCATTTTACATGTAATTGAACATAAATGTCTTATAAACAACATTCAACATGTCATTATGACATGCTCTATGTTACTAATAGATTGAATTTTGTATCTAAATGGTTCATTCTGAACAAAATAACAATAGCCACTTCAAAAAAAAAAAAAAGTAAATTGAACAACATGAAAAATGATGTAAACAACTTTATCAAGTATTACTATGAATACGATGAATATATTCGTTTCACAAATATATGAAAATCATTTTTATATTAAAAGTAAATACAGAAGAAAAAAAAAGAATTCAAAAAATATTCTATAAATAGTTCAGAGTATTATTAGTTGGATGTCACAGTGAGATGGACGTCAATCACTTCTCTTATTTCTTCCTAGTTGTAACATATGCATTATCTTTCATCTTGGCATAACGTTGAAAAGAGAAAGGTGGTGAATTGTGTAAACCATCTATTTATTTCACTCTATACATGGCTATGAAGGTTAGGCCTTGCTGCTTTTTATTCCCAATATCAATTGATGCCCATTCTCAAGTCAACTCCTGTGGCTTGTGGATTGTAAGAGTTCATGCCATCTTCAAATTAATTTGTTTTCGATTTCCTCTTATCACTGGTGTGATAGGTACAATGTTTGGATTCCTTGAATCAAATGGAACACCAACATACTTATCAAAAAGAAAAGTTGCGAACATTAGAAGTTGAGTTGGCTTAGAGGTAGGCATATAAAATATATCCTTCACATAACCAAGTGCACCATTCACTAATCTATCTTCAACCACAAGTTACATGTCAACATAACACATTGACCAAGGCACAACAAAACTTCATAGTCCAATTAATTATCAACATCACCAATTATTGATGTATGCCTTGAATGCGCAATAGAGTGTGTGATTGGAGCATTTAATAATTTTAACATATGCTTATTATGGAAGGAGACCAAATTAATTGTTGGAAACATGTGAACTGTTGAACTAAATAAATCCATTTCTTTAGGATGCAACCTCATATAAGCCCATGACATAAGAAACTCCCAGTATTCAAGAATGGATTTTTCACTTCTTATGTTATTGAGAACTCTAAGAAAACAAGATTATTTGTCATTATTCACTTGTTGGAGAAATATTGTGTCAAGAGTGACAACAATGTTGAAACTTTTCCACAAGACTTTCCCTGTTGTATTACCTACATACAAATGCCTATCTCTCAGAGGAGGTAGATGACTAAGGTCACCCACAAGAATGATGGGTCTACCACGAAAAGTTCAATTCTTTTTCTCTATAAATTCTTCTCATAATTGAGAATTTATTTGTATGAATAAACTTGATCCTAGAAAGCACATTTTATCAATCAATATATATTGAATATGCCTCATTTCTTCTTCGAATACTGTTAATGGTTACCCCTGTAGTGGTTTCATATTTTTAATTGGAATTTTTAGAGTTGAGTGTGTTGTTTTGCATGTATATTAAAAGCAATTATTCCTGTTGGGGCAAGAAGAATCAAATTACTTTTTCCATTACTTGAAAAATTAGAAAGAGCTTCAAAAATATAATGGATAAGGAAAGACTTCCCAGTGCCTGTAGTGTCCTGAACAATCATAAGAAGAGCTTCACAACTCTCATAGTTAGCAAAGTTCCTTAAATTAATTTCAAAAGCAAGTGGTCATTTTTTTCCAATGAATCTGGAGATGCAAATGTTCTAATTTGAAAGGTCAACAACATCACCCCTTGATTGTCCATTTCTTATAAAATTAATAGCTTCTTCTGAAACATCATTAGAAATAGTTTTACTTTGCAAGTCAAAGGATATATTAAAGTCCCTTCGACCAAGTGTGTGAATGTTAGAAACCTTAACATCATTTGGTGGAACCAAGGAAGATAAAAGTTCCATTATTGAAAATTATCTTCAAGATTCATTTCTTCATTAATGAAATCACCATCTTCTTCATCTTCAATATTATCGACAATTGATGGATTTTGATCAACATGCCAAGCTCGATATTGGAAATTCCTCCAATATTCAATAATTATTTCAAGGGAAAGGCCAATATCTAAGGGAATGTTATGAAATTTCTTGTACAAGAGCAATTTTGTCCAACAAAAGGTTTCAAATTCATCTGAATCCTCACTAGGAATAGAATAAAATCATGGCCAAACTCGAAAAATAGCATGAACATCTCTAGGATTCCATGGATGTTGTTTACACTTGTTATCAAATGTTCAAGATATTATTGTTTCTATCAAAGATAGATGTTCAAGGAAGAAATGTATCTTATGATAATTTTGAACAAAAGTATTCTTAGATGAACAATGCAGGCCATCCTTGAGATTTTCCTAAAAGTCTTTATTCCAACATTTAGGAAAAAAATTTCCAACTACAAACAACAAGAGGTAGCTTAAGCAACATATGGCTCATTTCTTGTGTTCCAATGTTGCAATCAACAATCATTTCTGCAAGAAACCTTCTATATGAACACAATGAATAATCCTCACAGCAAACCTAATTTGGAATTATAGTTAACATATGATGATAACTTTTAGAACTTTTTCTTCTTTTGATGCATACTTAGCAATATATTTCAAGGAAACATACCGAGAAAGCACTCGTTGGAAATCAACGTTTGCACGCCACATTGTTAGAAATTCAATGTTATGTACATTCAATCTATCATCATTTTTTGTTGGCTCATATTTATTTCTTCCTTGATCATCCGTAAATAGTCTTGATTCATCACAAAGATCCTATGGAGCATTGTAACATGTGAGAATAGTGCCCTTTTTCCCAAACAAGAATCTACACTACACTTTGTGTGCTTTTGGACAGAGTTTAAAAATCCTTCATAATCATCATGAGGATTGCAATAGAAAATCTAATCAGTATTGAATATGAAAGGGTCATCATTGAGGCTTCGTGGAACCATTATGTTGCGATGATGTATGTCACATGGATTCCATGCATTTACACACTTGTTAAAGAATATCTTTGCAAGATGCACATCAGAAGCATTTGACCAATCAAGTCTTTCTATGTCAAGAGTGCCTTGCAACCATAGGAAACCATGGATATGTGTTGAACTTCTATGCTTCCACTCATATCTAAAGAAAATGAATATATAGTTAATACAAACAATATAAATAGAATCATAATAAAAATTTGAGAAAGTATAAAAAATAAATTCAATAACAGAAATCTATACCATAAGTATTTAGCTTTAAGATATTTTTGGATAGCTTTCTCTCAAAATATATTGAATCTATGGTGCATAAATGTGGCAACAATATGAGGGTACTTGATAACATTCTCAATTTTTATATGATGCTCATTTAAATATTGAGGATGTGAATGAACAGGCATGAGGTTATGCAACTCTAGCCACTTTGTGTTAGCTGCACTCAAAGTAAAAATAAATATGGACATCCCAACTGAGAAATCATGTTAGTCAATTCATCCCAACACATAGTCTAGTATGCCCTCGTACCTCTAAGAGAAGAACCAAACCACATAATATGCTCAACCAACTTATTATCTGGTAAATCAAAAACTTGGTGATGCAACTCTTCAATTGTTGTAGGTGAGTTATCATGTAAATGTTTCTTTACAAAACTACAACAGTTGCTTGGCTCTGATGTCACATTAGCATGTTCAATAGTTAATACCAAAAGCTAGGATGACTTCCAAATATCAAATCATAGTATCTAATAAGATGCAATGTATACTCATGAAGTTCAATGCTACAAATATGTGGTTGCAACCAATCAGCGTCACTAATTAGGAGCAATTTGGGGAATGCCATATCCAATAGCCCCTCTATATTATATTCATTGATTAAAGAGGTTCCAATATTAGGCCAATCCATATCTTTAAAATATGAATAATCAACATTATCAAGAAATTCTCTAATTTCTTCCACTTCTCTCCATTCATTTGGAAGGCAAGCAACACAAGAAGAATGATGAGAGGGAAAATGCTTAGCAGGTAACCCTTCATTATTAGTTGCCTTGATATCAAATTCTTCAATATCATAATCAACAAATTTAAGCCTCGAGGACACGTCTATTGATCTTTCGAGAAAAACATTCAATGAGTCATAGTCAATTACAACATCTCGATAATATTGATCATGTTGGATTTTTAAAAGCAATGAATCTATCACTTGATATCTTTTGACATAACACCCATAGTATTTAGACTGAGAAGCATGTCTCCTCACAATTAGTAAGTCAAGATATTCAACATGTTGGGGAAGACTTTGCACAATTGTAGAAACATCTTGAGGAAAGTTAATTGTCTGGTTGTTATATTTATATTTCCCACTTCAAGCATGTGTCACTTTCAAAATAGGATTATATGTGCTATTAGCATTTCTTCAACTTGAGTAAGAACTCTTAAAATATGAGGCTTCTCACCAGGATCAATGTTATTATATCGACAAAAATGATGGGCACCTTTTATATGCTTACATCATCCGCAAATAGGTCCTTCAGAATCTCTCAAAACCTAGATTCCAATATATGATTCTTGGTAAATATGGCACATTTGGACAAGTGACAAGCTATCTATCTTTTCTCGAAATATTCTATGCATTGCAATCATGTTTTCATCAAAATGAATATGATCTCTATCAATGAGACCATGTTGAGAACCATTTGGAAGACTAAAATTTCTTATGAAAGTAAGTTCATCTTCAACAACATGAGATTCCCTTCCCAAATTTGAAACATTTGGAATGGTTCTATGACATGGCCTTTCCAAATTTATGGTCTGCCTTTCTCGAACCTAAGAGGATGAAATGGTGTCGTTGCCATAAAAGCTTATAAAATTCAATGGCAAACTAATTATAAATGAAAAAAGAATAAAATGAATTCAATATTTACATTTATTTGGTGATGTGGATGAAGGCTATGAGATGGTTCCTCTTCGCTTCTAATATGAGTGGATGGAAAATTTGGGGATTTAATCTCTATGCCTCTATTGAAATGAGTTGTTTCCTACTCCAACATAATAAAATACATTATAAAATAACCAAATAAAGATTCAAAAATGTAAAACAAATCAAATACATTGAACATTTACATTACTTTGACAATTTGATGTTTTGGATTCCATTTCTCCAACTTGATCTGATGAAATCATGTTTTTTCCATAAAAGATTATAAATACAATGTCTAACTAACTATAAATGAAAAAATGAGAAAACAAATTGCGTTGAACATTTACATTTGTTTGGAAATGTGGATGAATGTTATGAGATTGTATCCCTTCACTTCCAACATTAGTAGATGGAACTTCTACGAAGTTAATTACTATGGCTCTATTGAAATGAGTTGTGTCACGTTCCAAGAAAATAAAATGCGTAATAAAATTCAATGTCCAACCAACTAAAAAATCAAAAAATGAAAATAAAATAAAATACATTGAACATTTACATTAGTTTTCCAATTTGATCATTGAGGAGAATGCAGAGGAAGGTTATGACATGCTTCATCTTCACTTCTATGATTAGTAGATGGAACACTTGGGGAGTTAATTTATACTCCTCTATTAAAATGAGTTGTTTCTTGTTCCAAGAGAATAAAATACCTTATAAGTTAAGTAAAAAATAAATTTGTAAATAGAGGAATATAAAAAAAAAATGGTATTACAACCAAAATCAAAATATCATTGGGATACCTCCATTATTCCACGTGAAACGCTATCATGGATGACTATTCTCTTGGGGCCTAGTGAATTTCCTTTCCTATTATATGACATGATGGCAGGCCTATGTTTTCCAATAGATATTGATAATTCAACTAATCAAGAGATGTCTAGTTTTTGGTATCCAATGTTGCAAGATTGCAATGATTTGATTGAGTTTGGAAATGTTTTTACAATTGTTACCCATGTGGATTTTGTTGATGAGATTCCACTAGTAAATATGGATACTGAGTATTAGGATATTATTCCTATGAGGAGTTTTTATAAATATTATCATTATATGTACTTTCTATGGTCATGGAAAATATTTCCATTTTATATACTTTATAGACTTTGGGTTCTACCATTTGCATTACTTTTAAAATTATTATTATATATATATTATATATTATATATATTATATATTATATATTATAATATATTATATATTATTATAATATATATATATAGCTCTGGTTGAAATTTCAGGAAATATCAATATTTTGGATATTTTTAATTCCTATTGCCAATTTTCTGGAAAATATTTTTCATATTGTATTGGCTCTTAAGATTTTCCTAAAAATACATGTTTAAAGTTGTTTGGATGCTCTAACCATTTTCTTCAATGTATAATTATTAATTACTATGAATTATGTTAACTTGTTTATTTGTATAAGTTTTTTCTCATTGGTTCTCAAACATGTTATATTGTTTTGCACAATTCAATATTTACATTTATATTTTGATAATATATAGTTACAAATATTCAAATTTACTTCTGATTCATAATTCTTATGGTTTTGTGTTCCAATTCTATGGGTTTCCCAATAAGGTTTTAATATGAAAAAAAAAAATAGCCATTTTGGTTTTACTTTGTAAATAAGTCGTCGCACATCAAAATCTTTTTGAATTGTGTTTATATGATTTGCAAAAATCTTTATATTTTATGTTTATATTTTTTTTTATAATTTTATATGGTTGGCAAAATACCATATACGTTTTTAGTGTTCTTATATGGTTAAAAAAAAAAAAAAAACCTAAGTGCCTTTTTCATGCTTTTGTGTTTGT
Source organism: Pinus taeda (assembly GCA_000404065.3). NCBI lineage: Eukaryota > Viridiplantae > Streptophyta > Pinopsida > Pinales > Pinaceae > Pinus > Pinus taeda. Next base: position 10,850 of record APFE030163779.1, read on the forward strand.
TTATGTTATAAATATGTTATAGTTCCATGTGTATGGTTCTATTACAAATATTTTATTATTCATTGTCAAGATGTCAACTAAAGGCACAAGTAAGTGTATAAGAAAACAAAATATGTGGCATGCGTCATGTGATAGCTCTAACGAAAGTCGTCGTTTATGGCATCAACAAAATAAGGATGCAATAATTAAGCATAGGAGAGCTACATATCATAGAAGATCTAGTGAAACCACTCTTCAAAATGTTTTTCCAATTCCTCAAAAGTATTGTAGTATGGATGACATCATGGAAATAACATTTCCCATTGATAGATCATTCTCAAAATGTGTTCTTAATCAGCATAATTTTCATGTTTGATGCTCTCGTGACAACATCCATAATATTGGGGAAAAATCTTGCAATCTGGAAGATCATCACGTCGATAATGTGGATGCGGATTTCCACACTAAGCCTTCTGTGTCTATAAATGAAAGTTCCAAGAAAAGCCAATAGTTGCAAAACATCCATGGTGGAGGTAGTGATGACACTGTATGTGATGAATTGGATGATATTTTACTTGGCCATTTGTTTGATAATTTGGAGCTAGTTTCTTGAAACATTGAATCTTCCAATGCCCCTTCTCAAATTAATGTTGTCAATTTTGATTAAGGTATTAAACAACAAAACAATTGTGTTCATTATTGAGGAAAGGACCATAAATCCAAAATCCTTCGTGGAGACATGATTGCCATGTAATAAGAAAAAAGGGTTTTCAAAAAATTCTTCCATTGTTTGCAAACAATGCTAAACTTTATCACAAATGATAAAGGGTGCCAGAGAAAGACAAATTCAAGAATTTCAAATGGAAGACAACTCCAAATGGATGGATCCATGATCAAACAATGAAATCACCTAAAACAAAAAGTACATATGAAATAAACAAAACAATTTTCAAATGAGGTTGAATAAAATTAAAAGTAATAGACACATATAAATTTCAAACTACACAAATATAAAAAATGATACATATATTATAAAATTAATGTTTGTGCAATGTTTTTTATGTTTATAAACATGGTAAACATTGAAATGTTTATAATGTTGCAATAATGTTTATAATATTTATCTCAGCATTACATAAAATCTTATAAATCTAATGCATTCAATAGATTGAATTTAATAAATGTAATAAAACTATTGAATCTAAGCAAACCAATACAAATGAAATCTAAATGAACCAAATTCTATTGCAATCTATTGTATTCAAATCTATTGCAATCTATTGAAATGCATTCAATCTATTCATCAAATGTACTCATTTGATCTATGCATCCAATATACTCATTCAATCTATATAATCTATTGACGCATTCAAATATATTAATGCATTTAAAATATGTTGAATGCATTGATTGCAATCTATTTAATGCACACAGATCCCAATTTATCCAATGCTAAAAATCTAACAAATGCATAAATACCTAAAATAAAATAGAAATATATCTATCTAATAAAATAAACCTTATTGATTAAAATCTATAGGAGGCAATAAAATCTAAAACAAAATACAAATCCAATGCATAAAATTTAATCTCATTAAATTTAGATAAATTTATTAAATATTTGATAAATTTATTCATTAGATCTTTATTGAAATTTATTAAAATTTTATTTCATAGATTTTAGATATATTTTTTTAATGAAATTTATACATATTATTTTATTCTAATAGATATTCAGTAGATTTTTATGGTGATTAGAAGCATTATAGGTTTTTATGCATTGAATAGATTTTAATAAATACAATAGAAAAATTTCTACTTTATTTTAGGTTTTTATGCCTTAATTATATTTGTATGCATTTATGCCTTAAATAGATTTGCATGCATTTGTTAGATTATATGCATTAGATAAATCTGGATATGTGTGGATTAAATAGATTGCAATAAATTTTATGCATTCAATAGATTTGAATGCATCCATAGATAGTATAGAATGAGGCTTTTGTGATTGATATTATGAATGTTGAGAGATCTTTCAATAAAAATCACATAGTAAACCTTTAGTGTGGTTCATTTACTGTGATTTATTTTATTGAATATATTTTATCTAAAACTATATGTTACATAAAGCAATCTAATTTATTTCACTTTCTTGGTGATTACATTGCAAATATATTGTGTTAATAAACAATCATCCAAAAATAATTTTGAATAAAAAAGTAGAAAGAAAAAAAAAACTATCATCCCATAAATATTTGATAAAATTTATGCATCCCATAAAACATAATAAATATAATGCATTAAATAAAAAATAATAAATCTAATGCATTAAATATATTGAATGTAATAAATCTAATAAATTTATTCAATTTAAGTGAACCAATAAAAAATAAATCTAAATGAACAAAATTCTATAGCAATCTAATGCAATCAATCTATACAATCTATTGAATATTTTTAAAGTCTATTCCAATGCCTTGAATTGCAATCTATCAGTGCTTAAATTCAACTAGCAATCATTTAATAAAATCAAATTTTATTTCAATAAAATCTATTGAATAAAACTCAAATTGATTTCAATATCAAATTTTTATATAAAAATCTATTAAATTTATTATAGAATTTAATGCATTCAATCTATTGCAATTAAATCAATAGATTTCCATAGATTAATTTTGTTTAGAAATCTATTAAATCTGTTATATAAAACAATATGTTACATAAACGAATCTAATTTAATTCCACATTTTTTGAAATGATTTACATTGCAATATAAAAGTGTAAATAAACAAATCTTCTATTGAAATAAAAATTAAAAAAAACTATCAATTAAATAAAATAAAATTTAAGTATTAATAAAATCTTATGCAACCCATAATCTAATAAAATTCTAGTGCATTAAAATATCATTGAAGGTAAAAATCTTATCAATCTAAGTGAACCAATACAAAAGTAAATCTAAATGAACCAAATTCAATATGCAATCCAATGCATTCAAATCTATTGAATATCTATTTTATAAACAAATATATTACTTCAAATTAAATAAAATAAAATTGATTTAATAAAATCTATGCACCCATAAAATCTAATAAATATAATACATTAAATACATTTAATGTAACAAATCTGATAAATCTATTCAATCTAAGTGAACCAATACAAAGTAAATCTAGATGAACCAAATTCAATAACAACCTAATGCATTCAAAATACATGCATAACATCACTTTATACAAATCTATTGCATCATCTATTTTATAAACATATTTACTAAGATTTATCTAATGCATTCATTAAGATTTATTCTAACAATATAATGAAGATTTATCTAATAATAATATAGTAAAATTTATCTAATGCAATGAAATTACAAATCTATCTAATGCATAAAAAACTTAAAATAAAATAGAAATCTATCTATTGAATAAAATATAATTTATAGATTAAAATCTATTTAATGCATAAAATTCTATCTAATGCATAAAATATGTCCAATGCATCTAAGTACCATAAAAATAAATTGAATCTAAGTGAACCAATACAAATTAAATCTAAATGAACAAAATTGTATTGCAAATAAATGCATTCAAATATAATGCAATCTATTGAAATACATTCAATTTATGCATTCAATGTATACAAACTATTGATGCATTCAAATAGATTGAATGCATTAATTGCAATGTATATAATACACAGAGATCCAAATTTATCTAAAGCATAAAATCTAATAAATGCATACAGATCTATCTAATGCATCAAAACCTAAAATAAAATAAAAATCTATCTATTGAATAAAATAAAGGTTATAGATTAAAATCTATCCAATGCAAAACCTAAAATAAAATAGAAATATATGTATTGAATAAAATAAAATTTATTATGCATTCAATGTATACAAACTATTGATGCATTCAAATAGATTGAATGCATCTATTGCAATGTATATAATACACACAGATCCAAATTTATCTAAAACATAAAATCTAATAAATGCATACAAATCTATCTAATGCATCAAAACCTAAAATAAAATAAAAATCTATCTATTGAATAAAAGAAAGGTTATAGATTAAAATCTATCCAATGCAAAACCTAAAATAAAATAGAAATATATGTATTGACTAAAATAAAATTTATTAAAACAAGGACAAATCGAGTATTTACTTCTTCCATGCTCCTAAGCCCATTCAAGCTTGTCTGGCTAGAGATCCAGGTTTTACAATTGGTTCTCTTCCTTTGAAATATCTAGGGGTCCCCCTTATCTTCAATCCCCTCCCCATTTCTCCCTAGAAAGACATATTCACCAAGCTATCCAAGAAGCTATCGGACTGGACCTTTCGTGTTCTAAGCCTCGCTCGAAGAGAAAGCCTGGTGAAATCGGGACTGCAAGCCATGTCGATGTATCAACTGTTAGCTCTCCCTACCCCCAAATGTATCTACTCAGATTTAACAACAATATTCAGAAGATTCCTATGGAGTGGAGCCTCAAGGATCTGAAATGGCTACTTGTTACATGGCACAAACTTTGCCTCCCCAAAGCGCTAGGGGGGCTTAGTTTGAGGGACCCTGCAGTACTCACGGCCACCCATGGGGAAAAATAATGGTGGAGGTGGATTCAAGGAGGAAACAAAATGTGGAAGTCAACATGGACCTAAAAATATAGACAAGAGAAATCCTAGGAAGCCCTTCTCCATGAACCTCTACCCATTACAGGATCTATTGTCTCAAAAATGTTCAATAATAATAGTGACCTAATCGGAGACCATTTGAGGAGCTCAAGGACATAAAGTTGGACCCTAGAGACATTCTGGTCAGTTTTTATGTTGTTTCCCTCTACACTTTCATCCCTATAAATGAGGCCATGGATGTGATAAATCATCTAACTGATCCTGATACCGCTAGGTTAGTTGAGATCTGCCTCACCTCAACCTTTTTTAGTTTTGAAGGTGAGTTCTTTGAGCAAACTTGTGGGGTTGTCATGGGCTCACCCCTATCCCCTGTGGTTGCTAATCTTTTTATGGAAGATTTTGAATCTAAGGCTCTGAACTTAGCCTGTCTCCTACCCAAACTTTGGAAAAGGTATGTAGATGACACTAATGTCATCTGGTCTCACGGCCAAGAGGAGTTAGATCTCTTCTTCGATCACCTCAATAATCAATCCTCGGCTATTAAGTTCACTATGGAACAGGAAGTTGATGGTTGCCTCCCTTTCCTTGATATTCTTATCTCTAAGAATGAGGGTGGTTCCCTCTCCCACCGAGTGTTTCGCAAGAAAACTCATACGAAGCAGTATCTTCATGCTAGTTCCCACCATTTCCCGGCCGAGAAGTTGGGGGTTCTCAACACCCTTACAACTCGTGCCTTAAGGATCTCTCATGATAAGAGCTTCAAGGAGGAGAAATCCCATCTCCTTAATGTCTTTGTTGAAAATGGTTATAGCAGACACTTGGGACAAAAGGCTTTCCTCAAAGCAGCTAAGAATTCGTTAACCAGAAGAGGGCCTAAAGAGCGGATTCTTGGTGTCCATCTTCCATTTGTTCAGGGGACCACGAATGAGATTGTGAGGATTCTTAAGAAGCATAATGTCCCCGCAACTTTTAGACCTCTTAACACCATTCATAAATCCTTCAGATCTGTGAAGGATCCCATCGATCCTAAGGACATGAAAGGGGTTTATATTATTTCTTGTTCATGTGGAACCCCCTATATTGGTGAGACTGGTCGCTCCATTAATCAAAGTATTAGTGAGCACGCACTGACGTCAAGCAATATGAGACTAAAGTCTTCCGCTTTAGCAGAAGCATGGTGGAGAAAACCAATCATCATGTCTGCATCGAGGAGGCTAGTGTTGATTGCTAGAGTGTCGAATTCCATGTACCGGAAATTTATAAATGGAAGCCCCTCGAGAATTGAAAAAAGGAACCGAAACAATCTCAAATAGAGAGGATGCCTAGAAGATTAAGTGAGTTGGCTAGATCCCCAGCCTCTCCTCCTATCATTTCTTTCTTCCCCTCCCTTATATTATCGATTAATTAATTTTTAATATGGTAATTTATTTATTATTATTATTATTTATTGAATTATTG
>APFE030163784.1:0-24977 GCA_000404065.3 Pinus taeda
CATTATTATTAAATATAAATCTTGATAATTAATTATACTAATGACAATAATAATAATCTAACTCTAACATGGGTGGCAGGAGTGGTAGGAGTTATCTCTCACCTTGATGAAGCAATGGAGATTGAATTTACCTAGGGCATTGGGGAAGAAACTAACAACCAAGGGGAAATATAACATTATGGCAAGGACTGAACTTGGCATACACCATAGGTATTCGTCATTTGGTGGACTTTGGCAACTCAATGATCGTAATAAACTAGGTGGGAAAAGCAGGCAACCCCATGCAATTTCTGACCCCAATCTTACATAGAATAAAGCTTCTTTTGGAAAAAATTGAGAAGGAGTTCTATTGGAATTGGCCCAATTGGGAATAGATGACAGTGCACTAGAAAATAAACCAATTCCATGATTGTAAAATCTAAATATTATGGCATCAAGGTAACAAACATACAACCACCTAGGAATTGGAGGTAGAAGCATTTAATTCAAATGTACAGTGTAATTATCTCCATAATAAATCCACTACATAACTACCTCATGTAGTGGAGACAAGCGATCATCATTTAAGATGCAACACCATATTCATATGGAACATGTTCATCATGCAGTGCTAGAGGCCGGACAGGTAGAGGCAGGCATATTAAACTCTAGCAGATTATAAGTTGAGTGAGATAAAATTTACCATGGAAAAAAGTGTGTGTTCTCCTTAGTCATCTCATGTTGTAATGAAAAACATGGTAGGCCAGAAGTAACCAACACGGAGAATTTTCTGTGTGGTAGCATAACCAGATAAATGTCCACCACAAGCACTAGAATGGAAATCATTTAGAACTTTCTTGGCTTCCTCATCTGTGAGGCACCTACAAAAATCCGTATCGATACCGCGACGTTAAAGGGTGTCGCCAATGATTAGATAACCTTTGGCTTGATATCGAATATGTCATTGTTGGAAGCGAGAGGTATCGGACTAGAAAGTTTGGGTTTGGAGATAGATTATTATATCTCCATCCCAAGGGTTAGATGATGAGATTAGAAAAAGAGACTCATCTAGAATTGATGGTTCCCCAGTGGAGTCGCCAATTTATTATACAGAATTTATACCTACGGATAAGTATATCTTCCCTAAGTGGGTAGTTACATTTAGAACAATTGAAGTAAAGATGTTTAACCTTTTCCTACAATAAATAGATAAGATAAAAGAACCTACTTGTGATCTTTCGCTTCCTTTGAGTTGCTCCCATCATTCTCGGATATTTTGTTAATTTATGATATTTTTTGTACATAATTTGATAAAATCTGGATTCCTCCAAGATTTCTACCCCCCCCGCAAAAAAAAAAGGTATCACTGAAAATAGAATTCGTATGAGAGAGTTACAACCAATTGAAGATTGACCAGTTTGTTTTTTTCCGCCCTCACATGCGACTATTTTTCTATTCATTTATGTTTTTTTTATATATAGAACTAAGTAAAATCAATTAACATATAGAATCCTCTTTAAAGTTTACCTAAAAAAAAACAAATCGCTTGAAATGGAGTTCATATGAGGAAGATATGGCTAGTTGAAAAATCATCCTATTTTCTATCTGTTTTTCCCAATTTTCAGGTTTTCTTTTAGAATATTTGCTTAATTTTTCGGGTGTTTTTCTTCAAAACTTGCTGCTATTTGTTGGATTTGTTTCTTATTGTTGTCTTAAACTATGGAACATATCATATTTGAGCATAATCTTGTTGTTTTTCTTGGATCCTTCCTTTGGTGTTACTCTAAGGTTTTCCTTGGCACTTTGGTGTGCTTTGGTTGGGGCTAATGTCCTCATCTTTGGATCCAATTTTTCAGATTTGTTTAGTTGATCAAATAACAACTAAGATATGATTTTTATTTAAATTTTTCCTTTGTTTGGATTTTGTCACTTGTTTCTAAGTGATCTCTTTCTTCTCTTGTTTGTTTTTGTCACAATTGGTGGTGTTGTGATTGGTTGTGCAACCATCATCTAGAAAAGTTCATTTGAGTGCGTTTTTTTGTTGCTTTATACCACTCTTGTTTAATCTTGTTTAGGTCATCCTGCCTCTAGGGTCTGGTTTTGACCTTTGTAGAACATTGGCCTTAGTTGAGCCATTGTGCTACAACCCTAGCCTATTGACATTGCCTTCCTTCTTCCACTTTTGGCTTTCAGTTTGACCGCTTTGAGTGTGTTTGTTTGTTTGGCTTTGTTTTCATATCTTTAATACTTTTGGAGTGCTTTGCGTTCTTTCTTGGGAACTATTATTTGGTCTTTTCTTGGTTTCTTTGATTTTCCTTTTTTTTTTGGGTCATGAATTCACAAAAGATGGGATACTTTACATTTAAGAAGATTTAGTGGGAGGTGCATCATACTAGGCATTTATGTGTTATGAAAACTCTTACCCTTCTGTAGTTAGCATTCATCGAAGTGAAAATGAAAATTGCATATAGTTGCATTAGGGTGACTAACATTGGTTCATTCACACCATCTCATTTTCATGCCACATCCCACTTGTGTAAATAACATCCACTTAAAATCAACGCGCTAATAAACTTAACTAGATTCATCTCTTATTTTTACTGGTAGTACACCAATACTAGCTTAGGCTAGGGTCTTGAAGATAGGAGTGTGAGTTAAATACTACAAGACTACAAAATCAACTTAGAAGCTTAGGGTAGGGAGTTAAATCCATTTGCAGTAGTGTGGTTTGGGAAGCCCTCCTCACAAAAGGGTAAAGCACGAGGTCAAACATGGGCTAGGTGGGGTGACATGACACATTTCACTAGTTTCGGGTGGCATGATAGAGCATAATTTGCATGCATAAAAACTGTGTGATTAGCATTTTCTATAGCACTTGGGGCCACTTGGGAGGTAACTCTCAAAGGGGTTTCGGTCTTGACTCCTTTTTTGGGTTCAAGTGTCATGCCCTTGCATGTGGATTTGTCCTGCAACTGTCCCCTCAGGTCGTGTTATTGTCGGTGGTGACCATAGTGGCCTATCTTCTTAGGGATCATACATAGGTGGAGGGTCGGGTTCGTCTTCTCTATACCTGGGATATATATATTAGTCATACTCTCTCAGTCCTCTCAGGGTGTGTTCCACATCTTGTGAGGGCACTTGTGCCGAGTTCACAGCTAAAAGGGTTGGGAAGTAGGTCACTAGTATAAATGTTCCACCACCATCTTATTTGTATTCTGGTTTGTGTGTGCTATCTTATAGGACGTTTCTAGTGTGTGTTGTTTGGTCTAAGTCAATAGTTTTGGCCTTAGGGTGTATTCACTAAGATAATCATGTTTAATTTATAATTTATCACCCTAGATGAATTTTTTCCTCGATAGTCACGTCATCTTCACAATTTTCCTCCTCAACAAGGTGGACTTATCACTCCTGTACAAAGAGTTCCTTTTGGTGCTCGAGACTTAGAACAAAACATAGTCTTGGAGTCTATACCTAGTCATTCTCATACTGATTTGATTTTTGCTGAGACTTTGGCAGACAATTCTATTGATCCTACCAATCCACCCTTGACTGATCCATTAGGACTTGTGTTGTTGCGGTTGGACCCTGACAACTCTAGACCTACCCATACTTTCATACCTTTTACAATTATCCATCCTATATCAGAGTCTAAGACCTCGTTATCTTCTTCATCGACAAGGTCTTCTGCCATGTCATCATTGTTGCCTCTTATAGTGGCCATAACTTCTCGTACTAATATGATTTTTGTTGAGACTTTGGCAGACAATTCTACTACTCCTGCCAATCCACCCTTGATTGATCCATTAGGACTTGTGTTGCTGTGATTGAACCTTGGTGGTTCTACACCTACCTATACTTTCGTACCTTTTCTAGTTATCCATTTTATGGCAAAGTCCGAGACCTTGTTACCTTCTGCAACGACAATGCCAGCTGCCATGTCATCATTGTCACCTTTTGGGGTTCAAGTGTCCTGCCTTTGCATGTGTATTTGTCTTGCAACTATCCCCCTAGGTCGTGTTATTGTCGGTGGTGACCATAGTGGCCTATCTTCTTAGGGATCATACAAAGGTGGAGGGTTGAGGTCATATTCTTTATACCTAGGACAGATATTAGTCATACTCTCTAAGTCCTCTTGGGGGGTGTTCCACATCTTGTTAGGGAACTTGTGGTGAGTTCGCAACTAAGAGGGTTGAGAAGCAGGTATCTAGTATAATTGTTCCACCACCAACTTATTTGTATTCTGCTTTTCATGTGCTATCTTCTAGGATGTTTCTAGTGTGTGTTGTTTGGTCCGAGTTAGTAGTTTTGGCCTTAGGGTGTTTTCACTAACATAATCATGTTTAATTTATAATTTATCACCCTTGATGAATTTATTCCTCAACAGTCATGCTGTCTTCATGGGTTTCCTCATGAATGAGGTGGAATTATCACTCTTGCACAAAGAGTGCATGTTGGTGCTCAAGACTTAGACTAACACATAGTCTTGGAGTCTATACCTATTCCTTCTCATACTGATCTGATTTTTGCTGAGACTTTGGCGGACAATTCTACTGCTCCTGCTAATCCACCCTTGGCCGATCCATTATGACTTGCATTGTTGCGGATGAACCCTGACGGTTCTACATCTACCTATACTTTCATACCTTTTCCAGTTATCCATCCTATGGTGGAGTCTAAGACTTTGTTACCTTCTACATTGGCAGTGTCAGCTTCCATGTCGTCATTGTCACCTCTTAGTGTGGCCATACCTACTCCTCCATATACACCTCTCACTTCTTCTTGGGCCATTCCTCCAGTCTCATTTTTAGATCCTACAAATTTCTCGAATGTTTCCATGCCCAAACCATATTCTATGCTGACCATGGTGCCTCATCCTAGCCAGCTGGTAGGATAAGGAGTCTTTTCACCCAACTTTTCTCAACCAACAATTCCTTTTCCTCAGTTAGGCGTGGCTACTTCCAAAAATATGTTTGGGGGGGGGGGGGGGTGGTATTATCAGTTGTTCCTATCCTAGTCATCTTGGGGGAAAAGTTGCTTCTAACATGTTGCAATTCACTCTTTGGGCAATCTCGTTGCCAGTGTTGTCTCTCAAATGAGTTATCCTCCTTATGTCGGTCCTACTATGTAGAGTGGTCCTTATTTTACTCTTGGGTACAACCGCATAAGAAACCATGGTTTTGGGGGTCCTTTGCTCTCTAGAGGTACATACCCCGGGGGAAACATCCATTTACCAGTCATTCTAGCCCAAAGAAGTCTTATGCTGGGGAAAACCCTTTCCTTCACCGGCAAGTGAATCATTCTACTCCTTACATGGGGGGTCCACAAGGTTGGTCAAGGGATTCTCCTCCCTATGATCCATTTATTCAACTCCATAATATGTTCCTATCATCTCTTGATTTATCAGACTTGGCAAAATTGACTAATGACCCCATTCATCATGATCCTTGGTGGCCGCCCATGCTCGCCACATTTCCATTGGATATTCCCAAGTTTGAAGGGAAGCCTGGGGAGAATCCATCTGCACACAATACCACCTATCACTTATGGTGCTCCTATAATTATTTGGTGGATGATTTTATTAAACTTAGCTTGTTCCAATGTATGTTAACTAGGGATGTTGTAAAGTGGTATATCGATTTAGTTATTGCATCTTACAGTGACTTTGCCTCCCTAGTTCAAACCTTATTGACACACTTCCAATTGCCTACTCGGTATGAGATTGACTCTGACCTCTTGTCCAACTTTAAACATGATGATGCCATGTTAATTTTTTATCACATTCATGAGTGGTGTCGTTGCAAGAGGTTAGTGAGAACCAAGTTACTAGATGAAATGCTACGTAAATGGTTCATTCTTTCTCTCCGACCCCAAATTGCCAAAGATGTATCCATGTTTCGAGCTGCTACAGAGGAACAAGAAATTTTATCTTACCAACAGTTGGATCTTATATATTCATAGTTAGTTACACTCTACAAAGTGTTACCTAATGCCCCTAGGCCTTTTATTCACCCTCAAAATCCTGTTCCTAGCCCACATGTTGATGGTGTGATCAGGTCTCTTTTCAATTCCAAGAGCCAACTTGCTACCCATATTGGGAAATTCATTGTAACATCTCAAGCCCCAACAAGCACGTTTGGCTCTGCTAAAGCACCCTCTCTTGAGAATTCCATTGATGTTCCAACGGTGAACTCCACTCAACTAATGAACAACCAACAATATCATGGTAAAAAGAATAATAAGAGAAATAAAAAATGAAGCAAAATTCTCAGGAATCCCAAACCAACCCTCAGAATCAAGGGGGGGCACCAGTGAACGTCATCCTAAAGTGAAGTTCCCTTGTAAAAAATTTCAAGGCGACCACCTTACTCATCAGTGCCTTTGAATGGATGAAGACCATAAGATTATTTCACCACTATATACTCAACAACTTGCTATTTTCACTCATTCATTCCCTTCACAACCTCAACAACAAATGGTTTCTCAAACTCCTCTACCTCTGCAAGGGGGAAATGAGGGGTTTTTATGTCCAAGGAAGATCTAAATGTGACTACGTGAGATAAATCCTATGATGTTCTTGAGTCGAGTTCTTCTTCTAAGGACTCACCAGCTCCACCTACCTCCACTGGACCTCTCACTTTGGATAAGCGTGTGGAACCTGTTTATCTCCCCCCCAAGGGTTTTTTCATAAGATGACACACAATCCTTCTTCTATGGCTGCTCAATATTACAGTATTGTTGAAGATCTTTCCTAGGCTCCTTGTGCCATGTCTACCTTGGAGGTCTTGCAAAGTTGTCCTCAACAACACAAGGCCTTATTGTCTGCCTTTGGTGGAGCCAATCAGTTTGAATCTAGTCTCATCACTTTTAATGCCGACAAAGTCACTCCTCACCTTTCCCATCATATTTATTTTCAAATCATTGTGTAGATTTTCCACAAAAATATTCATTTCACTTTGGTGGATGAAGGCTCTTCCATGTGTTTTATGTTAGTATCTTGCTGGAAGGCTCTTGGATCTTCAACTTTTGCCATGTCCACACCACTTTCAAAGCCTTTGATGGTCAAAACTTTGTAATTAAAGGGGTTTTTCCAATTTTTCCCATTGATTTAGGAGGTAAAATTGTCTATGTCAATGTTGAAGTTGTTTACACTCCTTTGGATTATAACCTGCTCCTTAGCCATAGTTGGTTCTATGCCATGACTGCAGTTGTCTCATCTGTATTTTGTGTCCTTTGCTTTCCTCATGAAGGTAGGATTTTCACTATCGAAAATATTAATTATTGTATGTCATTAACCCAACTTACCACTATGGGGAATTCAATACCACTCGTGGGAGATCAGCCATGCCAGTTTCAGAGTGTTGGAGAAGGACTCTTTAAAAGTGCAACTCTTATGGGAGTTCGTGTGTAGAAACACTTGCAGTGCCTAGCTGTAGGCACATATTAGTGTGACCTACTGGACTATATTGTGCTTTTACATATTGTACATATGAGTGTGATGTTTTTAATCCTTTTTGGTTTGGTGTGTGATGTAAGTATTTGCCATGCCTTATTCATGCCAAAAATCCAAATATATATATATATGATAATGTTTTTACATCATCCATTATTATTTCTTTCATTATGTGATTTAACAATGGGCCTAGCCTTTTGGATGGTTTTTACAGGATATGGTGGTGCTTCTATTACAACATCTGTTGAACCTTAGGTGCGTTTCTCTAAACCTAGCATATAGGGGTAGGTCACACATCACCATCTTCATTGCATTTTGACGTTAGTTCAATATTTATGCCTTAGGTCTGACCTTGTCAAGCTGTGATTTTAGCCACTTTATTTTATGCACATAGTCACTTGGGAGTGGATATTATCTGATCATGGATACCCTAAATAACACCTCTTTGTCGTCTTGGTATCCATGCAACTATTTTATCCTCTTTGTGGAATCCCTCCTTCTAACCCATCATGACTTAGAATCTGAGCCTCATTTCATATTCTTCTTCATATTTCTAGCCATACCCCAGGAGTATTTCACCACTTTTATCAGCCTATTTTTTGAAAATTGAGCCTTGGTTTTTCTCTTCCATCATCATCATCTGCTCGGCCATTCATCTACTTTAACTTGGTGTTTTTACCTGTTCTTGGAGGAACCACTGCAATGAGTGGTCCTATTAGCCAGCCTTTTGTCCTCATTATGTCATGAGAAATTCCATCATTATCGGAACTAGTTTCTATCCTCTATGCCACTTGTTCCTCCAAGAGGAGTTTTATTTAAGCTATTTTTAGACTCCTTAAAATGTAAAAAGTTGTTGAGCAAACTTGTCTCGTTCACCATTATTAAAGTAATTGAAGGGGCGTCTATCGAGTATAAATTTAACCCTTTCCCATATTGGGATAGAATAGTTACGAAAAAGGAATACCCTAGTCTACTATGGCTAGGAGGTTCCCCCTTGTATACTTTTAGCTCTTTTTCGGGCTTGGGGAACAACTTTACGAAAAAGGAAGTTATAAAAAGGGAAGGGAGGGAACATTTATTTCCATTAGTCATAAAATGGTAGCATCCTTTGTGTCACACTTGAACATGACACCTATATGTTTCATTGTCTTACAGTTTGGTTTTAGCTTTCCTAGGATTTGTATCATACATATGAGTTTGTCTACTCCTCTAGCTGGTTACTATTCTAGTCATATGGATCATGCCTCGATGCATCTTGCGTCGTTGCATGATATCACATGGTGCTCATTAGTCATGCTGCCAAGTCACTCTTGTGTCCTGCCACTATGTGTTCAAGGGAAGTCTCATTCTGTGCTGACCATCTACAATAGCTTGTTAACCTTTTTGAGTCGATCATCCTTATGTCAGTTGTACTTCATCCCATGACTTCATCCATACATCACATCATCCTAGTTTGTTCCATGTCGATTGATGAGGGATACATCAAGGCCATCCTTCGATGAATATTCTCTTGTCGATTTCATCTCATTATCCAGGAGATTGATCTAGGAACCAATAGTATCTTGGAGCTTGCAGACCTTAGTGGCAGGTTTCCTCACAATCGACAATCGGTTTACATCATTGGATCCTGATTGGTTGAGTTAACTGGTGTTCGATGTCAGCTCATTTATTCACACTTGTTGGACTGTACTAGGTACCTTGGTGTCCATTTTACTAATTGGTGGATTCCATGGCGTCTCTTATTTGTTTACCTCATTGGATAGTAATTAGGCAGTTTCTACCATGTTCGACATCAGCTCATCTATTCGCATGGTGTAGATTCATACAATCGGGCTTATGTCAAAGACCCTGGGTTAGGGACATATCACTGTTATATGGAATCCTTCCCAAGTTGCATTGGATTAATGTACTTTGAGGACTACCTTGAGACACTTCTCTATCTGTCATGTGTTAATAGTTCTACTGATGTATATTATGACATAGATCCACATTGTATTTGTTAGTGGCTATGCTCTATTTATCAAGTCACAAGGATCCATTGTGTATGTATTTGTGGCCATGTTCTATAATTTGATGTCATGGATCCATAGTGTATGTTTTTCCATCCATGTTCAGTATTTATTTATGACTGAGCATGGGATTTCCCGCCTCGGGGATGTTATCAGCAGAGTTGAGACTTTAACACTTTAGTTCCTCTAATCGAGCTTTATAGTCATGGCTCCTTCCTCCCATTTTGAGCTTTGAGTATTACTGTAATGCATTTATTCCACCAATTTCTCTTCTGACCTCATGCATTAGGGACATATGTTATAACCCTATTTTCCACTCCATTATGTGAAAAAAACCCAATATCAACTTACCTCAATTGTTTGGCTAAAATGCATCCCCTTCCACATTTTCTTTTACTTACGTGAGATTTATCCCATGATAAAAGGGTGGAATTACATGATTGAATTATTTCTCATAATTAATTTGCCAAAATATTATAATTATGAGATAATAATTATTTCATAATTGAGATACCTGAGAAAAAGTTCATAATTGTAAAAAAGGTTTCTAGACTCTGCCATTCCAAAGGAGATCAACTTGACCCACTTGTGTATGATTTGGTTAGGGGACCATTATTGTAGAAGTTTCCTAACTTCTCAAACCCTCGGGTGTCTAGATACATTCTCTTAAAGGAGAGAATGAGCCTTTATAATCTCACCAAGAGAAAAGGGGGTAGAAAGGGAGTATCCAAACTATAGCGCAAGAGCTCTGCTGTATTGGGAGAGGAGACCATAGTACAAGCTAGTGGAGAGGATCTTATTTGTTGAAGGTATATTGATGTACTTTCACTTATATGATTAAGAGAAACATATGTTCCTTCCCTATATCTATTTGTATTCAACATGCTTTATAGTTGTTTCTATGATATTTTGATCTAACAATCTTCTGAAGGAGGTCACTTTTTGTCTCAATTTGTTTATGGTTGTGTGTAGGGATTTGTTTGGCTAATTAACACTGAACCTGGGTCAGGCCCCCTCAGGCCAAAAATGGTTCTGTTGCCGGGACTAGAATTTTCATAAGAGATGTGTGATGTCTATCACTGGAATCCAACTAAGAAGGAGATTGGAGACTGGTTGGATAAAACGATCCAAGAATTCGCGGCACATGAGAACAGAAACCCACAACTGTCAAAGGAATAGTGGTTGGACTGATACCTGTATACAAAGATCCATGAAATATTTTTCTGCTCTTTTCCTATTGAGTTATACTAGTGGATCGTGAAGCTAGTAGATAGCCAAGGAAGGTGGAAACTTGACGATCCTATTGTGTGGACCCTAAAGCTAGTACAAAGGTTGGAAGCATCGGAGGATAAGATCACTTGTGCTATCAATCATTGGATCGATCACGTCATAGGAGGATTTGTGACTGAATTCATGGTCGACACCTCAGTCAGCTATAGCAAGGCAGAGCGACGCTTTTTCAAAGGACCGCGAGGTATGTATGTAAAATCTTTGAATACTTGGATTAAAATGCTGCTGTGTGAAAATGGGTTATGAAGCTACCATGATGTTCGGGACTATGTGAAGCGAAAAAAGTTATAGGAACAAAGGAAAACAGGGTCCAGAGTATAGCCCCTTGATTTCAGCTCTGTGAAGAGACAAAGAAGGGATAGTGCAGGTCTCTCCGCGAAGTGCTATTCAATTAATAAGACAAAGATTCCCACGAATACCACCTCTACCCACACCACTTCTGACTTCACCACCATCACCTCCATCTTCACCCGTACCACCTCCACCTCCACAGTGGTTCAGTATGGAAAATACAGTGAAAATGCCTTTATTCAAAGGCTTAGGAAATGAGAACCCGGACCAATTATGGTTCGTTGTGAGGGCTGTATGGGAAGCTCAAGGTGTTATAGATGATCATATAAAGAAGGTGACACTAGTTAGCGCTCTGCAAGATCATGCACTAACCTGGTATATTAAGTACTCTAACGATATCCCGAATGTTGGAGTAGCAGACATCCAAGCAGCACTAAATAGGGAATTTAGTAGCCCTAAATCTGAGGTGCAATCAATTGTGGAATTGAAAGAGATCGCGATGTAACTAGGCGAGATGCCTTAGGAACTAGATCAGATGCTGAAATGTACAATCCATGAAGCCAACATGAATTTAACAGATGGACAACATCGCGAGTGGTTTGTGGCTTCACTACTACCACACTTAAGGAGTGCACTGTCGCAGTAGAAGATAACAACTTAGGCAGAGGCCTCGGAAATTTCCATGAGACTACATGAGACTTTGATGCAAGATCCTAATCTAGAATTCTAGCAGATCCATGTGCAGCTAAAGAATCTGTGCCTTGAGATGAAAAGTTTGAAGCAGGACAGGACGGTTCGACTAGAAGTACACGAGGAGGTATGGTGCTTGAAATGAAAGAGTAAGGGTCATGACAAATACCATTGTTCGGTCTTTGCAAATTACCTTGCAGGAGGAGGACCGATACCTTTAAGGCCAAAAGCTCAAGAAGGACCTAGCACGAGGCCTGCATTATGGTGCACTATCTGTCAGGTAGTTGGAAAACATGCCACAGATAATTGTCACTTACTACAGAAGTATCTAAAAGCACCGTAACAACTGTTCTGCAACTTTTGTAGGTTGGTAGGACATCATGAGCATACTTGCAGGAGCTATGAATTGATGATGGATAGAACTCCCACCTATAGGGCTCAGGTTGAAACGCAACCCCTTGACCAAAATGTAGGGATGATGTGGACAGGATTTTAGGGGCACAGACGAGGCTGAGGCAGAGGAAGACCTGGTAGAGGTCAAGGACAGTTTATTTGCTACAATTGCGCAGGACCAGGACAATATGCCCGCAATTGCCCTAATCCAACACATCCGTCATGCAAGTATTGAATGCTATTTGGTCATGAAACGAAAGATTGTCCTACGCTGATAGCTAGGATACGTGACAAAGGGGCACTACCACCTTCACCAACTCAGAACCTACAGATGATGAGGTCTGAGCCGCGTGAGGAAGATCCAAACATAATATAGTGCTTAGAAGTGGAATCATGACAGGAGATGACAAGGCGAAATAACCAGAAGAAAGTACATGGGATCACAAAGCCCCGACAAAAGAGGCCAAGTTCAACTTGAAAGGCACTCGCAAGGCCTTCATGGAAATTAAGAAGAGCTTCACTGAGGCCTCCACCTCAGGAAGCAAGGATACGCCTGAGTCGGAGATGGATCCCTCTATGCTCACAACTTTCCTGGAAACCTGTATTAAGTTATTGCACGATAGTAAGGCTATGAAAGGGTTACAAGAACTCATCAATAGATGCGTTGGGACCGCGCTAGGTGAGCCGTGTGTAGTATGAAGATTGGCAAGCATAAAACAAGGACGGGACAGGATATGAGACTGACCACGCAAATAGGAGAGTATGAAATGGGTCAGCTCATTTTGGACCTGGGGTCAAATGCGAATGTCCTACCAAAGCAGACTTGGGAGTGAATGGGGAGACCTACGCTGCAATGGTCTCCAACTAAGCTAAGAATGGAAAATCAATAGAAAATCATCCCCATGGGACGGCTGTAGAAGGTGACTGTGGATACTGAGGGAGCGAGCACGCTAGCGGATTTTGAAGTAATAGAGATAGTAGATGACAACAATCCCCACCTTGCGCTCCTGGGAATTGAATGGGCTACTGATATGAACGGGGTAATCAATCTGAAGAAGTGAAAGATGATCTTTGAGAAGAAATCGATGCGCATAATAATACCGCTTGATCCTGCTGAAGGATCGCGCTATACTAAACCTATCCGTGATTATGAGAGTGATGACGACCTAGACTATATCTTATAATATAATAGTGTGAGACTAAGATTGGGTGAGTCCCACTGCGGATGGACGGATTACATGGGATTGTGAGATTTCTTGCACTTCAGACTCTGAAGAAGAAATAAAACACTGGCAGAATCAATTACATGAAGTAACTATGCTAAATTGCAACATGATGACACGGTTGTTGTGCTGTGTGTCATCAAAAGTACTTTATTTTCCTATTTATGATGGTCTAAATGAGGTAGATATATTTTTGGATGAATTTGAAAGAGAGGTACCAGAAAAGCAGCGCTTCCAGGCCTTCGACTGCACACTGCGCGCTACGCTCGCAACATAGTGGGGTACACACAAGGGAAGCTTTGATTATTGGCGCAAATGTAGGAGGATGATGAGAACATAATTTGGGAAGCCTAAGATGCGATTGATAGATAAGCACGCTGGGCAGAATGATCCATGCGCGCATCTGGCCAAATGGATGCAGACTTATGGGGAAAAGCCCCAACTTGAGTGGGTGCACCTGTTCTGTCATACATTGGATGTTATCCCAATGAATTGGTATATAGAAACAAAGCTATGCCGTGGGACAGGCGAGCGGGATATCTTGCACGAAGGATTCATGATGACATTCAGTGTTTAGGATGGGTTTGACAGTATTGATGAAGCGCTACAAGAGGTGAAAGCAACCATATTTAGGATACTGCAAGATCCTTTAGACCTGATTCACCCTAAATGCGCTACTCAATTGAGTCACACGCTCGAATGTTATAATGTAACTGCTAAATATGAGGATGAGAATCTGCGGAAGATTAACATTCTAGAAATAGAAGGCCATGACGAGGTTCAAGGAACCCAGATTGAGAACCCTGATATAATCGTGTTGGTGAAAACAAAACAAGTGAACATTGGTACGGAGGCAGAACCCAAAAGTCACAAAGTTTGGAGACTACTGGGATGGCATGATGGTGGATAAGGTCACTGAATTGATCCGCAAATACTAGGACTTATTCCCTACCAAGTTTACGGATCTGAAAGGAATAATCAGAGACCTAGGGGTGATGAAGATCATGTTAAAGCCCGATGCGAAGCCTATTAAGTAGAGGCCTTACCATCTCAATCCAAAATACAAGGAAAAGGTCCGCTTAGAGCTAGACAAAATGCTAGTGGTGGGCATCATTGAGCTTGTGGAAGGATCCGATTGGGTAAGCCCAATGGTGGTGCAAGAGAAGAAGCTGAATGATGAGATAGGGATATGCATGGATCTCAGGAAACTGAATGACACTTGTGTGCATGATCCCTTCCCAACTCCATTCACAGATGAAGTGCTGGAGAATGTAGGTGGCCAGGAAGCATATTCCTTCATTGATGGGTTCTCTGGGTACCACCAAATCAAAATTGTGCTGGAGGATAGGAGCAAGACAACCTTCGCGGCTGTTCTTTGGGTACCACCAAATCAAAATCGTGCCAGAGGATAGGAGCAAGACAACCTTCGTGACTGAGTGGGGTTGTTTTCATTACAATGTAATGTCATTTGGATTGAAGAATGCACCTACAATATTTTTGCGCATGGTTGTTGCGCCATTCAAGGAACTTATTCATAAATTCCTAGAGGTATATCTTGATGACTAGACTGTATTTGGGCTGGTTAAGCACCATGTAGCAAGCTTGAGTTTGATGCTGGATACCTGTCGAAGGTACCAGATCGCGCTCAATCTCAAGAAGTGTCTATTTTGAGTTCCTTTTGGGAACCTATTGGGGCATGTGGTTTGCAGACAAGGATTGATGGTAGACCCCGCGAATATTGCGGTGATACTGAACTTGGAAGCACTGAGGAGTGTGAAACAGCTGCGCACTACTTTGGGACATACAAGATATTGTAGGAAGTTTATCAAAAGCTATGCCCAAATCACCACACCAATGGAAAAATTGTTGAAGAAGGATGTCACATTCTGCTAGAATGATGATTGTAAGAAAAGCTTGGACATATTGAAAGAAAAGATGGTTATCGTGTTGATTCTAGTCTTCCCGGACTGGAAGAAAGAGTTTCATGTACATATTGACGCATCATGTATAGCATTGGGGGCAGTACTAACACAAGATGGCAGATAAGGCTTGGACCATCTGATCGCATTTGCAAGCCGAAAATTATCTAAAGCAGAGAAGAACTACTCTACCACTGAACGCGAGGGGCTAACTATAGTGTATGCGCTCCAGAAGTACTGACACTACTTGCTAGGAGGCCACTTTAATATGTATACGTATCACTCCACGTTGAAGTACCTGGTCAATAAGCCTATGTCAGGGGTGAATCTGTAGATGGCTCTTATTGTTCCAAGAGTATGATTTTGAAGTTGTTTTGAAGCCTAGATGATTGAACGCGGGACCAAACCATCTGTCGTGCACCGAAACAGGGGAGGAACCTACTAACTTGGAAGAAGGATTTTCCTGACGCGTAGCTATTTGCATTGCGTGTCACGGATGGTCATTTCGAGGATATAATACACTTCCTAACAACAAGAACTACACCGAAAGGATACTCTGTCCAGAAAAATAAGGAATTAATGGTGTGCGCGACAGATTTCTTTATCATTTTTGGGCATCTATACAACATGGGGACTGATGATATATTGTGATGGTATGTACTTGAGTTCGAGCGAAGCATCATCCTCGCAGATGCTCATGGGGCATTTCCAGAGGACATTATGCTAGGAGAACAACTGCGTAGAAGATTCTACGCGCTGGGTTGTGGTGGCCAACCCTTCATTAGGATTCAGAAGCATATTGCAAGGCGTGTGATATATGTTAAAGAATAGGCATGCCATCGTGCAGGGGTGAAATGCCTTTGAATCCAAAAATGGCATTGCAACCTTTCAAAAAGTGGGAAATAGATTTTGTAGGACCCATTCAGCCACAAGGAAAGACATGAGCAAGATACATTATCACTGCGACAAAGTACTTGACTTGTTGGGTAGAAGCACAGTCGATAAAGGATTGCATGGGCGCGATGGCCACAAAGTTCCTTTTTGAGCATGTACTGACGCGATTTGGATGTCCAAGGATCTTGATGAGTGATCGTGGTATGCACTTCCTGAATGAGACAATCAGCACACTAATGGAGGAATTTCAAGTATATCACAAAAAGAGCACATCTTATCATGCACAGGCTAACAGGACAATGGAGGCATTCAACAAAGTGCTTGAAAATTTACTGATCAAGGTTTGCAATGCTAAACGAAGTGATTGGGACCTACACATACCTATAATATTGTAGGCTTATCGAACAACATGCAAGAAGTTGACGGGACAAACCCCTTTTAGGCTTATCTATGATGTGGAAGTCGTAATGCCTATGCAATACATCGTGCCTAGTCCGCGCATAATAGTTCTCACAGGTATGATGGATCACAGAGCCTTAGAAGGGAGGCTTGCACAGATGGTGAACTCGAAGAAGAAATATTTTTGGCTAGATTTCACCAGCAGGTACAAAAGCAACGTGAAAAGGCATGGTACAATCAACAAATCAAGCTGCACATTTAAGGTAAATGATCTGGTTTTGTTGTATGATAGTAAGTTTGATAAATTCCCCTGAAAATTCAGGATGCATTGGTTAAGGCCTTATGTTATTAAGGAGATTATCGACGGAGGAGTGGTACAACTGGTCAAGTTAAATGGAGAACCGTTCTTAGGAAAGGTGAATGATAGTCGCTTGAAGCCATACACCGACGGTCCGACCAAGTGACTAAATGAAAGTAGCACAGTCTTAGCACTCTAGGCAGATGAAAGGAGGTGTGGGACTATAAGCTACACTGCCCAAATTGGGGATCTACGCGATTGGAAAATGGCGTGAAGCATGGACGTGTCATTAGGTTTGTGACAGCACAGAGGGAGCTGCGCTACCCAGGGAAAAATTGCACAGGTTGGCTGGAAAGTGATCATTAAAGTCACTGTTCATGAAAAGATGGAAGAAGTGAGGCCAAATGGAGCGGGAAACTGCCTTTAAGATGAAATTTATAGCTTAGATCCTTGAAAATCTACCGCCAATCTGACATTAATGAACTAATTTCGGGGGGGGGGGGACGGTCAGATTTGAATTCAAATTCCCCTATAAATTACAAGTGACTGTCCAACAAGAAACACTTGGTATTTTTAGTATTCAGTTGTTGAGCTCTCAGATGCCTATGGACCTAGAGTTTCTTAAAGCTCTCAAACTTACTCTTGCATTTGTTAACTTGCTTGAGACGTCGCAAGTACTGATAGAGAATGTTATGTCATTACCCCCAGAAGTTATCAATACACAACAAGTGGTAGAAGAGTTTTCATAAGAGATGGAGAAACAAACTGAAGAAGCTTCTCCAGAAGTAGCCAAAGTACTGCAGGAGGTCCCTAATTCTCCGAGAATGCCGAGACCAAAGCCAACCCCAACCAAGGAGATTGTGAAAGATAAGAAGGGCAAGCAGTCTGCCATCCTAGTGCATGCGTCATCGAGATGAAACCCAACAAGCCACTGCCCAGGAGAAAGGAAAGGCTATAAAACTAGAGGCAGAAGAGGAGGATATCGAAGACATCCCCATGGATGATGAAGATGTGGGAATGGATATAGAGGAGGTCGAAGCCTAGGGTACAGACCCTATTACATGGTTGTTGGACTATGTCCCTCCATGCAAGCTTAAGTCCAAGGTCCCAAAGGACATTGATGAAAGTAAGACTCCCATGCAAACCCCTTTGCTACTGGATGAAATCGCTTTTGACAGTCTATGTTTGGCACAACTGCCCACAGTGAAGCTCGAAGACTGGGACTTGGCAGACCATGGAAAGTTCCAGCACTTGGCGACCTGATGCACCGCATCATAGACACAAAGACGGGGATGGCTGCATTGGAGCTGAGGAAGTGGCTTAGAGGAGTAGAGAAGGCAGGATTACTCAACCTTCTTTGGGTGCCACACTATAACCGCACCCCTGTGACAGTTCTAGTCATCAAGCAGCTGCTGTGCTTGGTGCATGATGGGTGTCTATGGATGGAGGAGCTGATACCCATCACTAATATGCTGATTCACTGCATCACACGCCTACCATATAAAGGCAAAAATCCATTTATGATCTTTGGTGGCAAGGGCAGTGAGCTGGTGCTTGCATAATCCATGAAAGAAAAATTCAAGTTGGTGAAGAAGTCATGTTGGTACGCAATCTCCAGCATCAGCGACCCTGCTATGAAGTTGGCAAAACAGATCCTTGCTGGGAAGGTGATACATAAGTGCCACACCGACGAAGTGTCGGTGCCCATTATCGCGTTTGCACAACAGTGCACGGAAGGAGTCCAGTTTAATTGGTCGGACTACCTTTCCAGTGAGTTCCTGGAAAACTGCCGCGAGGCGCAGGAGCAGAGTAAGATGTTCCACTACGCATGGCTCTTGCTATCGATTGTGCTCATAGCATGGGAGCTACTGGAAGAGAGCCGATTCCCCTTAGTCATGCTGAACCTTCCTGAAGCAACAAATTATGCTTTGATTTGGGCGATTGAGGACGCAGATCGCATGCGGGACAAAAAGATCTTCTAGATCTTGATGGAAATGAACATCAGGATGGCTATAAATCACAAGCTGCGGTTTTCACCCACGGTATATGCTAATGTGCAGAGTTATGCTGAATTCAAAGTTGATTTCCATCGGATCTCAATAAGGGCACGGAAGGACCCTAGGCAGAAGTGGTACGATTTGCCATACCTAGCCACAGATGATGCCATCGATGTAGTGTTGGATAATGGTCGGTGGAGTGGTGCACCTCCATGGACTTGGCGATAGGTGGCAAGTCCGTCACATAAAAGAAGAAGGATAAGGCCAAGTTGGTCGAGAAGAGGAAGAAGGAGGCTGCTGAGAAGGCCAAGGAAGAGCAGATAGGAAAGGAGGCAAGAAAAGAAATAGGAGGAACAGAACAGGGCTCTAACAAAGGTGCGTGGTCGCCTTCACCTGCAACTGAAGAAGAGGACAAGAGCAGCACGACGGGGACCCTAAGGAGACGTTCAACTGTATTAAGCGCCTGAGAGAGCTGGAAAAGGGAGGGTCCAGAAAGAAGTCCAAGGCAGCCAAGACTTCGCTGGACCCCATCACACAAACGAAGGGAGATTTATACGACATCAGTGACACAACTAGAGATGTCACTGCGGAGGCCCTGCAGCAATTTGTGAAGCAACAACAGATCGTCCTAGGGGCCATCCATATGGTCCTTCAACACTACTAGAAGTAAAGGAATAGTGGGTAGCCGCTGTCACAGAAGCAGTTGTGGAAATGGAGAGTGGAGTAGCAGACTGCACCCAGTTGTTTGAACAGTCGTTTGAGGTCCTAACCAGCTTGCAGGAGGACCCAAACATCCAGAGGCTCGAAACGAAAGTGCAAGAACTCCAACAATGTTGTGATGAAGTAAAGGGCACAATGTGAACCGTCACACTGACACAAATATTAGCCAAGCTGCAGGAAGCCAAGTAGCTGAAGGAAAAGGTGGATGTGACGCTACACAAGGAAGAAGTGTTGAAGATGCAACTTAAGCCTTGCCTGGAGGAAGCTTATGTAGTGACAGGAAATATTGAAGGAAAGCTTGTGACTCTATAAGCGACACAACAAACGCTTCAGGTTGATAGTGTAGGAGCAATGATTGAGTAGACAGTGGAAGACGCGAAACAAGTGGTAGCTCAGTGCACAACCAAAGTTGCGGTCATCAGGGTCGAGCTAGACAGGCTTCACACAAAGATCTCCGTGCCTGCTGAGTGACTTGAGGGTGAGTCACAATGTTTGTGTTGGGGGCTTGTTTGTGTGCAAAACAGTTTCATGCATGCGATAGTAGTGAGATGCAAACGAAAACTGAAACCGTGCTAGTTACAAGCTAGTATGCATGCAAATGAAAGTGAGCGCTCATTGAAATCAAGTAGACAACATTGATACAAAGCAAAACACAAAAAGTGCCAGAAATGTAGCGCAAGTCATGAGTAGCGAGCTTACCCCAAGATAGTTGAGTTGAATGTGCCAACGACTGTAATGTGGGATGGCAGAGCTGCAAGGTTTATGTGAGGAATGAGCTCTACAATGTCCAATTTATGAGCTTTAATAAGATCAAGGTTGGACGCGCATGCCACAAATCTCGGAAAAGCGACACTTGGTGGGAGGTTTCTGAGATGATACTTGCATGTAACCTGTAGCTGCTAAAAATAGATCTTTGAATCAAGGGATGCCTTTGCATGCTACCTTGGGAGGAGCATCCCATGCATGCAAATCAATTTTGCTTTGTCTCGGAGGGAACTGGTCAACTTAACTACACATGCAACAGTCTGCTTAGCTGGGAGGAAAAAATGTACATTTCTGGGAGGGATTTGGGTTGGATGCTTAGTGGGATTGTGCAATTTCTGGGCAGATCAACTGACTGCTACCTAGGATTGCGTAATTTCTTGGTTGAATAGTCTTGCTGGGAGGAATTGCGCAATTTTCCTAGTGAATAGTGATAGCTAGATTTGCATAATTCTGGAGCTGAGTAGGCTGCCAGACATAATTGTGCAATTTCTGGAGGGAAGGCTGGTTCCCCTCCAAAATTGTGTAATTTCTTGAGGGAGCTGCTCAGCTTGCAACTGGACCAAGTCTGGTGAAACATCCTGTGTGGAGGATGCAACAAGATTTGATGGATAGGTTGTCATTCTGTAAGAAAATCACTGAAGCTTGTGTACTTAACAAGGTAAGACATGTTGTTTTGAAAGGTTGGTAGGGAGGCTCCAAAATAAAGCTAAGGAAAAATTTTGGAGGGTGGTTGTAGCTGCTACAATACTTCGCAACACACTGGTAGAACTCGAGCTCTAAATGAACCTTGTTTTTGAAAAGCAAGTCTAACACCTTCGGAAGTATTGTTCGGTTCTCAATTTGTCTTGGTTTCAAGACTTCCTTGATTGTAATATGTAGCATATGCCAAGATCTTGGTCAATTGACACACATTCCAAGCCAAGTCAACCGAACTTTTTTGATTGGGGTTGAGGGGTCTATTGCTGCACAAGCAGTATAGTCGTCAGAGTCTTAGTTTCATCTCTGGTGTTGCTCTACTGCTAATAGGCATGGACAATACCCTGGGTAAGTCACACAACAACATAAGCATCGTTCCATTGCCAGTGAGCCTGGTTAGTACCCCGACAGAGTTACTTGCATCACCTCTCTATGTAGGAAGCCTTTCTCTTCTTTCGCCTTATTCATTTTCATTTTTTTCATTTTTCACTTTTCATTTTTTCATTTTTTTCATAATTGTGTGTAGCACTTATTCATCTCTGAAGGCTATTGTAGACAATGGGTGACAACTGTGGCTTGCGATTGATCCCAATTCTAAGGTTCATCTCCATGAACACCCAAAATATTTTACTGTCGTGGATTCTAGTGGCATCCTTTGTGGCCCAGAGTGAAGCGTACTTTGCAGCCTTTGATAGATCCCTGTCAATTGTGGGGAATTGGCTATCCTCTGGTAATTCCCCTGCCATGAGCACTATGGACAGAAGAAGCCGTGCATAGTGGAACATTTTGCCTTGTTCCTGAGCTTCGCGACAATTCTACAAAAACTCCTTGCAGAGGAACTCAGACCAGTTAAGATGGACCCCCTCCACACACTGCTCAGCTAGTGCGATTACCGGTGTGGGTACCTCGTCTGCGTGGTAATTGCACATAACCTTATCGACTAGTGTTTGGGTTGCCACTTTCACTGCTTTGTCATTGATGCTGGATATGGCGTAGCCCCTTTTCTTCTTTACCAGTTTGTACTTCTTCATCATGGCCTCCGCAATGGCCAAGTCATTGCTCTTGCCTTTCGAGATGTTCACGGGGTCCTCTCCTTTGCATGGAAGTTAGGAAATGTGGTGAATCAAGTCTGCCATGATGGGGATGGGCTCCTCCAACCATAAACACCCATCATGCACCAGGTAGAGCAGTTGCTTGATCATGAAAATGGTTATTGGGGCGCAGTGGAAATGCAACACCCAGAGCAGGTTAAGTAGTCCGACCTTTTCCACTCCATGCAACCACTTTCTCGTCTCTAATTCTCTAATCCCCGTGGCTATGTTCTACTTGGGCTTCATGAGGTATGAGGTCTCAAGGTGAGGGAAATTCTCGTGGTCAGCGAGGTCCCAATCTTTGAATTTTAAGCTCAACACCCGTCCCACGTGCGTGCCCTAAAAAATAATGTTGTCAGGGAGGAGTGGGGTCTGGAGTGAGCTCTTGGTCTCATTAAGGTGCTTGGGCACTTTAGCCTTCCCTTTCCGCGGGGGGACATAGGCGAGAAATTTTGTCGCCGGGGGGGGGGAGGGGTGCGCAGGCTCAACTTCCTCCTCCATGCCTTCATCCTCATCTTCTATGATAATCAGGTCCTCCAAGTCTTCTTCTTCTTCATCAGTTTCTATGGCAACAACTTTCCCCTTGTCCTCCATTGATAGCTTGGTGTGCAACAGGTTCCGTGGGGACACATGTACGAGGAGCATCGCTTGTTTGTCCTTCTCAGGTCTTGGCGTTCCGGAACTTCTCTTTCAAATTTGTTCAGGAACTCATCCAACTCACCTAACATGTCGTACGCAAGAAGATCTCGTCATCATGTTACAGTTGAGCGTGGTTACCTTGTGTAACCGGTTCTACCATCGTTCTATCTCCTCGTCAGAATCTGATGTGTAGGAGATTTTGCGCTCACAAGAGATTTGGCCATCTGCGGTTGGATTTACCCAGTCTTGCTCCCGCGCAATTATCTTGTAGATGCAGTCTAGATCGTTGTCGTTGTCATAATCGCGCACTAGCTCCGTGTAGCGCGATCCTTCTGCATGGTCTAAAGATACCACTATGCACAGAGACTTTTTCTCAAAAATCATCTTGCGCTTTTTTAGATTTATCACTCCATTCATGTTAGTGGCCCAATCTATTCCCAATAGTGCGAGGTAGGGATTGCTATCATCAATAATATCTATCACTTCAAAATTTGCTAGCGCGCTTGCTCCTTTGATATCTACTGTGATTCCCTACAATCTTCCCATAGGTAGGATCTTTTGTTGGTTCACCATTCATAGTTGGATAGGAGACCATTGCAGTGTAGGCCTTCCCATGCGCTCCCATGTCTGCTTTGATAGGATGTTCACGTTTGATCCTAGATCTAGAATTACTTGGTCCATCTCATATTCCCCAATCTGCGGGGTCAAACTCATTTCCCTTCTCGTTCACGTTGTGTGCTTTTTGAGATTCTGGACCACACGCGGTTCTTCTCGTGCAGTCCCTGCACATCTATTTATGAGTTCTTGCAGTCCCTCTACAACCTGATTGTCATGCAGCAACTTCATGCATGTCTCCAATAACATAGTGAGCATCGATGGGTCCATTTCCAACTCCAGTCTATCTTTAGTTCTTGAAGTGGAGGCATCAACGAAGCTCCTCTTAGCTTCCATGAAGGTCTCCTTAGTGCACTCCAAATCAAATTTTGGTTCCTTTGTTGGAGACTTGCGAACCCAGGTACTCTCTTTAGGTTGTTGTCCTTTGTCATCTCCTGTTGTAATTCCACTTCGGAGCATAATATTTACATTAGGGTCTTCCTCGCGCAGCTCATACGTCATCATTTGCAAGTTTTGAGTCGGGGGAGGTTGGTGTGCTCCTTTATCGCACAACCTCACTATCAGTGTGGGAAAGTCCTCCATCTCATGATCAAACAATGTACAATACAAGCATGATGGTCGCATTGGATTTGTACAATCGCTGGCATAATGCCCTGACCCTCCGCAATTATAACATATCAGTTGTTCGTGACCTCTTCCTGGTCCCCCTCCACCTTGGCCTCGTCTGCACCCTTGAAATCCAGTGCACTCCATTCTTGCATTTTGATTGAGGGGCCGGGTTTTGGCCTAAACTCTGTAGGTAGGAGTTTGATCCATCATCAACTCATAACTTCTATAGGTGCGCTCATCATGTACCACTAACCTACAAAAATTACAGAACAACAACTGTGAATTCTGCGTGTACTTTTGTAATAGATGGCAATTATTTATAGCATGCTTTCCTCGTATTTGACAAATCGTGCACCATAGTGCAGGCACCGTGCTTGGTCCTACTTGTGCCTTCAGTCTTAATGGTATTAGCCCTCCTCCCGCAAGGTAATTTGTGAACATTGGGTAGTGGTCCTTGTCATGCCCCTGGCCCTTGCATTTTATGCACCATACCTCATCACACACTTCTGGGCGGGTTGTCCTGTCTTGTTTCAAACTCTGCGTTTCTAGGCACAAGTTTTTCAACTGCACATGAATTTGCTAAACTCCCAAGTTGGGGTCTTCTATTGGAGTCTCGTGTAATCTCATCACCACCTCCAAGGCTTCGGCCTGAGTGGTTATTCTCTATTGTGATAGCGCGTTCCGTAGATGCGGCGTTAACGATGCTACAAACCATTCGCGGTGTTGTCCATCTATCAACGTCATGTTATGTTATGAAACCAGCTCAAGCAAAGATAGAAAATATAGATCAATGCCTTAGAATTCAGCCTCTTCGAGCGGGAAACTTCCTTTACATTACATAAATGAACAATTCTTGGATGATTCAAATGAAAAGACCTCCTTTCTATATATAGGAGTCTAAGGGGTCATAACATAATTAGAGGCTACATAACAATAATAATGTAAGGGCACAATAATAACAATAGTGGGCTTCTATGGGGCACAATAGTAACAATATGGGCACAATAGGG
>APFE030163804.1:0-13320 GCA_000404065.3 Pinus taeda
TGATTTCTCAGAATCCTATGAAATGTTTATCCTATAGTGCTGCTTTCACAAAAACTATGTATTCTATCAAAAAAATTACATCCTATTGTCTAATATTTTATGACAAAATAGAAACATACATCTCGGTTCCTCTATTTTCATCTATTAATTGTAGATATTTAAAGGTGGGTGAATATCACGTTAGTACAATAAGTGCATCCTCAGTGCCACACCATTTAACTAAAGATTCACTCATAAATAACTCATGCATGTCAGTTCAGAGGAAGACCCAATTGAGATTAGAGTTCAAGGACAATGTACTATTAGTTGTATAATTTTTTGAGTTGTGTAGATGGTGCATGCAATCAATATAGGGCCTATGGACGGATTCTGCAGTCATGGGTGGAGAATTTCCTAATTAAATATGGGATAATTCTCTGAGGAATCACGCAAGGAGGTAGGGGCTTGGAAGGCAACAAAATTGGCTAAGTGTTGGCTTCAGATCGCTTGCGAGGTAGAGAGTTATATTGTACTAGTACAAGAATTGTTTGGGTTGAAAAAGCATTGTATTTTATTCTCAGATCTTTTGGTTAATGTAATATAGATAGTCAGGGTTTTTAGCAGTTACTTTCCCCAGATAAATATTATGTTATGTGCGATTGATATTCCTCCTTTTCTTCTTATTGTTTTCATCGAATTTTGTTTTATGCTAAAAAGTAGAATATATTCTTATCTTTTGTTTTATCATATCACATAAGTTGTTGAATCTACAGTAAAAATCTATAGTCCATTATCTTAATAGAGAATATTCACTAATATGGGAAATCTCTTCCTCCAGTTATTACACCCCAAAGGCTGGATAGATTACACTTGTTTCTACGGGTTAATGGGTGGTACCTGTTTGGTGGTGGAGGGCATTTTGGGAATTTCATTGTCCCTTAAGATAAAAAAAAATTTAGGTGTTGCCCACTTTGAAACAAACCATTAATGTTGGATTTACTACAACATAGAAATATATGTGCTCTTGGGAGATGTTCACTTTCTAGATGTAATAAATAATCCAATTATCACTTGGTGGTGAGTTCTCCCTATACATTCTAGGTGCGGAAGGAGTTGGAGATATTAACTAGATGTAGAAATGTATATATTGGGGAATCAATAGAGGAATGATTAGGAGGATGACGCATTTTACAACAAAATCTAAAACCTATTTCAAAGCCTTACTAAGTGATCTAAACAATGTGTAGCAATTGGGAGCATCACTAATGTCACCTCAATAACTACTCCCCTTCTTTTAATGATCAATACAATCCAACATAAGGGAGACTTACTTGTTAGTGCTTGGGGAGTAAGTAACCCAATGAACTTAAGATAAGTGCCCCCCAAGTATCCTACAATCAAAATCCACTAGTTATAAGTATAACAAATTAGGATTTGAGGTGGATGAAAAAGTAATTTTCAGATTTGGGTTCAAGATAAGTGTGGCTTAATATAAAATCTATGGTTGACATATAGAGGCTCAAGTAGCTACAAACACATCGAACAAGGAAATACTTAAACTTGTCATAATTTAGGGTTTTAATTTGGAAATTTGCGATAATACAATAGTTTATGACAATAAAACATCTAGACAGAAAATTATGGCTGAAAAATGCATGTAAAACAACAATTTCACTTATACAATAAGGTTTTCAACAAGATGTAAGCCCATGAAATGGAACAATAAGTCATTATATGTTAAAATATGAGATTTTTATATAATTAGCCATAATCTAGCACAAAACAAAAACAAAAATGAATTTTATCAATTTAGGTTAATTCCATAAGAGATGGACTACTTCCTTCTCTATATAGGGCATATGTAGTCTAGGAATCGAATAATTCTAGGGTTTCCTCAGAGTGATAACAATATTAAAACAAACTAGGAAAAATAAACTAACTTACCCTAGGATTTGAGATAAAGGATCTTAAATTTTTAAGAAGATGAAGGGAAAGTGAGAACTATCTCTATTTCTCAAATACTTGGAATAAGGGTTTAATTTAACAACGAAAATGAAGCAAATACCAAATACACTAACTTTGAATATGAACATTCATTGAATAAAAAATAATACCAAGAAGAATACAATAAAATAACTTCACCATGCATCATCCAAGACCAACATAAGCATGCGTTGAAATAAATCACATCACACCACAGTTCCACCTAAAAAAAGTCACTCAACTAGGCCTCCATAACAAAAAAGCGAGAAGAAGACTAATAAGGATACACATGATCTCAAGTTTTGATAATGATTCCAAGAGGTGAATCGATCCATATATACCATCTAGCCCCAGTTTAACTGGTTTAATTTCAAAATGGAACCCACAAAGGCTCAACATGACAAAATAGAAGAAAATTCTGTAATTTTACTTTTGAAATTAAACCAATTAGTTGCTACAATTGTAATTTCATTGGAAACGATGATGGAAAATAGGTCACAAACATAGTTAACAAATGATGAGGTGGATAATCACCAAGAAGTGGATGAATTATGAGCTTTCCTTAGCATAATGAACCTCCACTCCTTGATTATTTCTAGCACAAATAGTTCTAAAAGTAACATAAATTCTAACTTGAACATGCTCCTTCTAGATGAGGAAAATATTGAAATATGGTCTAAGGGATTTATGTAATATATTTTTTATTTATGTTTTGTCAAATTTTCAAAATCTTACCGGTATTTTGGAAAGTTTAATCTTCCAAAGACCCTTCATATGTAAGGAAAGTATGTTGGCTAATAGCCATAATGGGTGATAGCTTAGACAAGACCCTAACCTCATTTGACCTTGGTTTAAAGGAAATTGTAATCTCTTGATGTAGAGGTTGTGACTGAGGCATATAAATTTTTCTATAATATAAATTATCATCACTTAAAAAAAATGAATATGTCCCTAAAATTACCAAAATAATTTGTTTTGCAAAATTTTCTTTCATGTTGATTAAAAAGGAAAATCTATTTAGCCTTTGATTTTTCAAGAATATTATGCAAAGTCCAAGGGATGAACAAGAGGAAAATCAATATATACCAGTAATGATGTTTACAAAGTGTACAAGGAGACGAAAAATACAAATTAATATAATTTATTGACAAGAGGAGCCATATCAATAATAATGTGTGTCAAGGTATTTAATCATTGATTTATTATTTTATGTACATAAAATTTAATTATCATGTGAAATAATAATTTTCAATTGTTTTCTTGCAAGAAAAAAAATAACGAAACCCACTCCACACATAATATATTACAAAGAGGATCCCAATAGGCATAGAGAATATGGTGACATGATGTTATGTTAAGGCAGTCAACAATGTGAGGGTCACTAGTTCGAAACTCTGTGGGTAAAAATCTAGCCATGCTAAGGGCCATTGTGGTGCAGGTTGGGTGTGATCCCTAGGTGGTTTTGATGGCTTAGATTCCTCTGGGTTTTCTCTACTCAAGCCACAAGTTAGGGGTACTAGTCATCTCATGACACGCATAACCTAGAAATGGTTATAGGACAAAGTGGAAGAAAATGGTTGATCACAAGGTTTGTGAGTAATTACATTTTCAACCTTAGTATTTCATATTCGTTGTAATATTTATAGTTAAATAATTAATTTAAACTTATCTATAAATGTCTATTAATAGTTACAAACTTACAAATAAGATACAAATAAAAAATTGATTGACATTGGGTTAAGCATCAATTTTGAGTAAATGTTGAAGTAGAAAGTGTTAACTGAAAAATTTGTAAGTAGCTTTGTTGTTTAACTTTAATTTTTTTACTATTAATTGGATAACAAGAAAACTTTGCATTAATCACATGGACTATGCTTTGTCATGGCTTATTAAATATGTAAAAAACAAAGTATGGAGTGGAGCCATGGAAAGAGACTTTAAACGAAGGAATGAAGCAAGACCTCAAAAAAAATGTATATTACTTATGAAACACTCATTTCTATGGTACTCTTTTTTATGTATGCGATCATATATATTCTACAATGTAAACATAAATATATGTATTACATTTATTTCTATGTTTCTAAATGGAACATAAAGTGGTAAAATATCAAAAACAATATATTAAAAAATGAAAATCAATATAAATGAATGTCACTAAGAGTTGTATATTTTATAATAATTATCTATGAAAATAATATAGTTACTCAAAATATCATTCCACTTGCACAAAGGCGTGTTACCAATAAGTGTAACAATTATATATCGATTGCACAAACCTTTTGCAATTTCCCACTTTGTACAACAAAGGATCTCTTATTTATATATAATAAAATAGTTTTCTTTATTTGATGCAATTGGTCAATGTTATAAATTGTTTCATTGGTGATTAATTAATATGTGAACTATTTTTATTGTTACAAATAACATCAATATATTCCATTGAAAAACACATTAATGCAATAATTACATCACAACAAAATAATAACGATATAAAAATCACAAGTATTATAAAAATATTTTAGTTTGAGATGATTAATTTAAATTATGTAAAAACGTAATGAATTCCATTAAAGTCAAATAATTCCAAAATAAAAATAAACACCCAATCATTTTTATCAATAATAACTACTAGTGTTTAGGAATTATATTACCTTACTCGTACTAAATCTTGTAAAAAGACACCCTTTCTTTAAACCAAAATTTAGGATAATATAATTATCATTTGAAAATAATACACACACAATTACAAT
This sequence comes from Pinus taeda, assembly GCA_000404065.3. Taxonomy (NCBI): domain Eukaryota; kingdom Viridiplantae; phylum Streptophyta; class Pinopsida; order Pinales; family Pinaceae; genus Pinus; species Pinus taeda. Next base: position 4,716 of record APFE030163804.1, read on the forward strand.
AATTCTTAGGAAGAAAGAATGAACACTAACATCTTAGTACAAATGTTCATGTCCCACCAATGCACATAGTAATATTGAAGCATTTACAAACTCAATACAAAGGTAAATGAGGGTTTATGTTTTATTTAGATATAGGAGTACTGACTAATAAAATAATATTAATAAGAGTGGATCATTGAAGATAAATCATATGGGCATACAAATTATAGAAGTAGTGATGTGAAATAATGCTAAAAATATGATTCAATGTGTAATATTTATATGAATACTCTACTTGTTTTTATTAATGCAAGTACCCAAAAATAAAACCTAAAAAAATAATTAAGCACTTCACTACAATTGTCTAAGTGGTATGGGTATTTCTTTATAAATGTTTTCTCAACCTTGTCACACTAAAAACCAGTACAAAGTATTTTTGCCCTTCCACTCAACAATCATAGTTATTTGATTGGTTCTCCTTTGTTTACATACACCATCAAAATAATATTAATATTGACTTGGTGAGGAAGGGCTTGGGATATATATTGAAGTACATAATCTAAATATTCGATACATCGATACAATGCTTAATACATCTCTCCCATCACCATCAAAATAATATTAACATTGATTTGGTGAGGAAGGGCTTGGGATATATATTGGAGCACATAATCTAAATACTCAATACATCACTCCTATACATCTCTCCTAATGCTGGATACATCTATCCCATCATACACCATAAAACTAATATTAGCATGTAATTGGTGAAGAAGGGCTTGGGGTATATATTGAATCACGTAATCTAAATATTCAATACATCTCTCATAATTATCAATATAAATATATCTGGTATATATTGAATCACGTAATCTAAATATTCAATACATCTCTCATAATTCTCAATACATCTCTCCCATCAGTGTTTTTGTATTTGAACTTGATGTTAGAATGTGTATTTTAAATTGAATGCTATAATTTTATAATGATTTTTGTATTAAAGTATAGAGCTTCTTATCAGTGGTATTGTTAAAGCTATGCCTAAAATTTATGTACTTCTCAATTCATATTCGCAAATGCAAAAATGTTTATTGGAATTCACACACAATTTTTGCTCTTTCTAGGTAAATTGCTATTTTAAATAGTTAGTAATCAAACAATAAAGGTTAAAATCCAAATGAAGAAGAGAAATTATGCATCTTGATTCTCATTCATAGGTAATCTTTATATTGTATAATTGGCCTTCGTGGGCTTTCTTTGGATTTTAAATTTTAATCTTACACATCTTGCATTTTTTAATATTCAACATCCACGAGTTTGAAATATCATTTTTTATTAATGTACCATGCATCTTTTTATCAATATGGTATTATTTTAGCATCTTGATAAATATTTTAACATTTTTATATTACATTTAATGTTTTTTAAATATCCTTGCAATCATATTTTTGCAATATAATTCATATTAGGAAGATCATAAGTTCTCTTGAAGGTTGGTTGGGTGTTTATAGCATCCTACTTGCATTATTTTTGCATCCTAAGAGTCATATATAGCTTTTGCATCCTAAAAGTCACATATATATTTAACTAAGTTATATTAGCATCCAATTAACATTTGAGTCTCATCAATATCCTTTGTTATTGTACTGCAATAACTTTTTAGGTGTGTCCTCTCATAATGTTAGGTATTTTATTAACAACTTCCATTATAGTGTAAACGACTCTATGAAGTATCATATTTATTTACAATACTCCATATTTATTAACAATTTCAATACTTCATATTTATTTACAATTTCAAAATGTAGTAATTTATTTTTCATTCCACATATATTTTTGCACTGGAGATGAATTTTGCAAAATAATGACTAAGGTGATAGGTAACTTGCTGGCTCACGTAAACCCGCAGAAACATAGACTCGTATTCTACTGATTTGGATTTCATTTTACTGGATTTGGATTTTATGATTAGACATAATGTCTTAATTGTCTTTTTTCTTATTATCTTTATAGAATTTCCGTCAACAAACTAAAATTTACCTAAATTGAGTTACAAATAGTAATGGAAGTACCGATTTTGATTGCAAGCTTAAATTATACGATCTATATCTTTGATACATACTATACTACCCAATTCTTTGCACCTAAATCCTACTATTTCAAACGCATTTTCCACATCAGTCCGGCAACGATGACACCTGCCTCCTTTCACGTGTTATGTGCATCGATCTACCATATTAATATACTACAACACCGGGCATGTATTAAAAGATTCCTGGTTATGAGTGCGGATCACTATATCTTCGGCCATACTTATATATTAGGTCTGCAGCCCGTCAGCTTGAAGGCGGAACACTTTGATCTCCGCTTTTCCTCTTCTATTCCATTGGAAGCCCTGGCATTTGATCGTTATTGATGCACCCCATCAAACAATCTATTTTCAGCAATGGGTGCCTGCAATCGGTTATTGATTTTGCATGCATTAACTCTGATTGGCTCTGTTGACAATACCTTGTCACTGCCGCTGTAACGTTCCTCCAATATTTAACTTTGCGGACTCGACCTATGATACGGGTGCTATTCACTTTGCCTTGCCTTTTAATGAAGCTGCAGAAAATCCTCCCTATGCCGAAACCTACAATGGTAGACCTGCATATCACTACGAGAACGCAGGAGTCGAATTAGAAAATAAAATGACGCGCAAGACTCTAACCTTATTCTGCACTTGTATGGACAGGGTAACAGTAGAATGTACGCCCCTATTACGAGTATTTGTGTTAAATTTTTTGGGTTAAAGCGAGGCGGCCGCGAGGTTTCCGTTGAGTTGACAATGAAATTTGTTTAATGTTGTAACCATTGATTGTCCTGATTTCCATTCTTTTCTAATATGGCGGCATTAATGCGTCAATGATGTTGCTGTGAGCGCATTTCAGTTCCTGATGTGAAGTGTGAATGGCAGAAGTTGGGCTTGCCACGGAGAAGGCTAGCTCCTCAAGCCATGGAGCAGGCTTTAAATGTGATGTTGACAGACTATATTGCTATTTTAACTGTTTCAGAGAATTTCACAGGGGAGGCTTCTTAAAGTTGCAGTAGGTATACTATTTTGATCTTGTTATTTCTTACCAGACTAGGTATAATACACGACCCAATGTTGCTAGCAACGATATAAGACCAAAGTGGACTAAATCTCAATCCTGGTAGTTTATTAACTTAGAGCAGATCAATTCAATCTAGCAATCCATGCTATCCCAGGATCAAAAGGAGAGGCAAATTTTATAAACTTTTTATCTCCTACAATGAACACGACATGATGATAATCTTTGCTCATTTTAATTTAGCGAGTACAGTTAAACAAACCTATCATCCTCTTTAAAAATAAAAGCGAGAGGCAAGGTTTCAGACCATTGAGATATACTAGCATTTGCATCAGATGTTGCAAAGGAAACGTCGTAAGGCATAAAGTGTGGAAATCCATTGTCCATGTAGTGTGTGCATTATTCAACAAAGTGGATCTCTCTAAATTTGTTGCAAACATTTATGTTGTTGCATTGTTAATTTATTTAGAATCTACTACTACCTCCTCTTCTTGGAATATTAAATTTCTTATTACAATCCCTCTCATTATTGGCATCACAATTTTTTCCACTTTTGTGGATTTACCTTCAACCTAAAGAAACATGAATTTGAGTCACTCAATTAAAAAGAAATAACTAAATTACTATTTATCGGGTTTTGCATAAAAACAATTAATAACTCATATTTACAACCCTTTAAATATTTACAACCATTTAAATCTTTTATTTATAACTCATATTTATAACCCTTTAAAATGCAACTAACTATCTATATTTTTATTAATAATAAAAGGATTCTTCTTTATAAAACTAACACTCACATGCTACCCCTATATATTTATCTTATATTTAATATTCATTGTCCATCAATTGAATGACAAGTTGAAAGCTCAACTTAATTGCACCTTTCTGAACTCCTTTGTGGGAATTCATGTCCCATTAATTTAATGGCAAATTGAAGTTTCAAATATAGTACACATTTTATACGAGATTCAGAGAGTTCATGAACAAACTTTCAAGGTTTTGATGGATCTGGAGTTCATGAACAAACTTTGAAGGTTTTGATGGATCTGGGTCGTTTGTATTTTCTTTGATGTTCTCAGTCGTTTGTATTTTCTCTGATTTTGACTATATTACAAAAGCCAAAATCTCTTGGGTTGTGGTGAAACCATGGCTAAACCATAATCCAAGAGGAACCATGAACAATCCAGAATTAGCAAGTATATTACGAAACCCAAAATGTTGTAACCTTGGCTAAACCATAAATCCAATTGGAACCATGAACAGTCAAGGATTGTTGTCGCCAAAAACATAAAAAGGCACATTGTTTCTATTAGTATACGTCCAATAGAACTTGTTGTACCATATTGTGGATTCCCGTGGCCAACCAATGAGAACCAAATACTATGCTACCTTTGTGGGTGGAATCTAATTAGCTGTATCTAACCCTGACCAACGTGCTGTATGCCCCAATGAATATCTAATAAACTATATAATCCAAGAATTATGTAACACAACATATACTGATAAGGAGGTCTCCTTCCACAGGCTCTAGCATTTACAACGTGGAGTTGCAACAGTAACTCGCTATTGAAAAATAACTATTTGGCAATGAGTTTATTTTGCAAAGAAACACGTTGGAAAATATTCCATATGGGCACAAACTGGAATTGCTAATTGTTTATGTTCTATAAAATACTGATAAAATGATAACCTTACAGAAAAAGCATACATCACTTTATAGGGTGCGTTATTTGTATTTACACAATTGATTTTTTTATTCAATCAGCTATGCTATTCTCTGTGCTTTTGTTGAGTTCCTTTATCACCACCATCATTGGGAAATTCATTTCCCTCTTGAAGTATGAAACGAGTAGCAATTCCCAATTGATCTCACACTACCACCCAAAAGAAGCTAGCAATCCTGATATACAAATCGAACCAGCCATCCTATCAAGAAATCCATGTAGTTCTCAGTCTATAGCTTTGATAACCCAAAACTCAAATCTTTTATATCTAATATGCACAGAAATTTTGACATTAATATGTCTAGATCTCATTCTAAGATCTTTACAGATCTGATACAGAGGTAAACCAGATTTTTCATACTATGGCAAGCAATATTAGCAAGTCTTGGAGTCTCTCTTATGTAATGTCTCCTTATTTGATATTGTTGCTTTAGTATGGTTTGATACAGAAACTTAATTGTAGATATTGGTCTCCTGATCTCTTGCAAACATTCTGATCTGATGATTGTTATAGCTATGCATCCCATGAATACTATGGAGATTTTAACTGCAAACCTTCTGATTGAATATAGGGATATTATCATACAAATTTCTGCTCTTATGCAGAACTTGGTAGTATAAGCCTTCTCATCTTTAGGAAGGCTTTTGTATGAAGAACTTGTCTACTCTCTAAACAATAATATACCATAGTGAAATGCTACAATTGTCTGATGAGTAAAGGCCTGAAGCCATAGACTGTTTCTTTGCACCTGATACACTGATTGTATATACTTATTGCTATACACAGAATATAGCAAGCTCCTGCTGTTCATTCCATGCACAAATTATGACAATTTTCATGTATACCATAGAAACTATTATACAGATAAGTTGTAGAAAGAACAATCTATTTTGAGTTAGTATCCAGAAAATTTTGATGTATACCAATCTTAGTCCTTTTGAAAAGAATTTAAAATCTCTGTGATGAGCAGTTGCTTAGGTGGTCCAATGCATGTTCTAAATGTAGGGAAGTATGAAATTCTGTTGACTGTCATTCAATGTGCTTAGGAAGTTATGTTGTTGGAAAGTTTGATTGGGTTGAATTGAATTAAGCAAGGCTGAAACATTATTGTTGACGTTGTAGTTATAGTTGTTCTGCATGTTGTTGAATCTCTTTGCAAGGTTGGTTTCGTCATCCCCATATGCTAAGGAGAGGGTCCTCTTGGGAGAATTGAATTTGGTGTCATTCTCCACTGCTAATTCTTCTTGTTTTGGGACAACTTCATATAGGCAATCACTATAGTTGTCATTGTTATCGCTGAAATTGTTGTGAGAGAGGTTGGAGGACTGGACTTGAGGTAGTCCGTTGTTGTTTCCATTGTCATCCATGGCTTCATCGTTTAAAAAACCATCTATGAAAGGATTGTCACTCTCCAACAACCCACTGAAAGAGGCAATTTTGGGCAGTTGCAGTTTGTTTTGCTGATCAATATCAGGCAAAGAAACCATCACTTCATCTGCACTTGGTGATTCATCTCATTCTACCCCTTGTACTCTCTGAGAATGACCATTTTTCTTGTAAATTCGGCATAGCACCCAATCATCAAGCTGGAGAACAGAAGTACCATCAAAATCAACAATACCAATTTTAGTTGAATGAATCAATTCCTATTCATAAAGAATCAAAACCCAAGAACTCTTAAAGGAAAATCATTCATATTGATCAATATTCAAGAAGACATCACTTTGTAGGGTGTGTTATTTATATTTACGCAATTGATTTTTTTATTCAATCAGCTATGACATTTTGTGTGCTTTTGCTGGGTTCCTTCATCACCACCATCATTGGGAAATTCATTTCCCTCTTGAAGTATGAAACGAGTAGCAATTCCCAATTGATCTCACACTACCACCACAAAGAAGTTAGCAATCCTGATATACAAATCGAACCAGCCATCCTATCAAGCAATCCATGTAGTTCTCAATCTATAACTTTGATAACCCAAAACTCAAATATTTTATATCTAATATGCACATAAATTTTCACATTAATATGTCCAGATCTCATTCTAAGATCTTTACAGATCTGATACAGAGGTAAACCAGATTTTTCATACTATGACAAGCAATATTAGCAAATCTTGGAGTCTCTCTTATGTAATGTCTCCTCCTTATTTGATATTGATGCTTTAGTATGGTTTGATACATAAACTTAATTGTAGATATGGGTCTCCTGATCTCTTCCAAACATTCTGATCTGATGAATGTTATAGCTATGCATCCCATGAATACTATGGAGATTTGAACTGCAAACCTTTTGATTGAATATAGGAATATTATCATACAAGTTTTTGCTCTTATGCAGAAATTGCGAGTAAAAGCCTTCTCTGGTGCTTGTGGATCTTCAATCGAAAGTATGTCGTCGCTTAAAGTTTGAAAATCGTCTTATACTAGATCTACACGATACCCCAAGATTTGATATAGACAGAACTTCAACATTGTCAAATGTTAGTCGGAAACTGGACCAAGATCTTGGAAATTCCATTTATAACAAATGCAATTGGTTAGCAGACTCAAGATATTTCCTATTAGAATGTGCTCAGAGCCAAAATTATTAAGCTATGCATGTGATGAATAAAATTGAATGAATACAAAAGAGTTTTGAATAATCTTCTCTTGAATATCAAAACCAGTGACTTCTAAAACTCTGGTAGAAGATGCACTCAGATCTGAAAAAGCATTTTCATGATATCAAAGCTTCTAATTCCAAGCCACGAAGGAAACATGCACCCAACAACCAACCTTGAAATAAAGGATCAGTTGTTTTGCAAAACTCGACCATGCCAAAAACTGAGTATATACCCTTTAGAAAACCAACAAAATCTCCCAAATTGTTCACAATTTTAAAAAAATTCTCGTGTCTCATCTAATTGAGGGCATTTTTCAAAAACCCCATTGTTTGGAATTTTGAAATTCCCCTTCAATTTCCTGGAAACTGCACCTAAGGTTCATTGTTGGAAAATGCCCACAAAATTTTGATGAGTGGTTTCCAAAAGCAATTTCTCGGTGGAGGGGGAGAGGAGGGATGGGTTCCATGGTATTGAAAACTGTCAAGGGGGCGCTACTATGAACCTGCTGCTGCCACATCACCAATAGTTTTTTTCACTCCCTTTGTTAAACATCTAACACACAGAGGGGGTTCACGATTTATAATAACTATCGATCTGCTATCGTCTTATACTAGATCTACACGATACCCCAAGATTTGATATAGACAGAACTTCAACATTCTCAAATGTTAGTCAGAAACTGGTACAAGATCTTGGAATCCCCTTTATAACAAATGCAATTGGTTAGGAGACTCAAGATATTTGCTATTAGGAGCCAAAATTATTAAGCTATGCATGCGATGAATAAAACTGAATGAATACAAAAGAGTTATGAATAATCTTCTCTTGAATATCAAAACGAGTGACTTCTAAAACTCTGGTAGAAGATGCACCCAAATATGAAAAAGCATTTTCATGATATCAAGAAGCTTCTAATTCCAAGCCACAAAGGAAACATGCACCCAACAACCAACCTTCAAATGAAGGAAAAATAATAATTAAATATTATATTGTTTCCCTATTTCATTTTTGATGAAAAACCATTTTTATCTTTACCATCATTTTTATTTTAAAAAGACAAGTGCATTGACAAGTCACGCATAACAATCATCTTAAATGGAAAATATACTTTTCCACACAATAATAATATAATAAATAAATAAAAAATGCACCACTAAAACTGAATAAACTTTAAAAAGCACCACTAAAAATTACA
>APFE030163806.1:0-12729 GCA_000404065.3 Pinus taeda
CGGATTGTAAGTTACAAAATGTACAACGGTAAAGAACCACACTTTACCTAACTCTATACCTAACTCTATACTAGACCAAGTTGAACTTAACTATTTCCTATGTGTCGGAATATCCTAAAGCCCCTGAACTATACATATTTATTTGAGGGGTGCAGGTAACCCCACTCTATGGGGTTTGGCGCAACGCCCCTGAAATTTTTTTTTTTGAACCCTATATTAGGTTGGGTAGACCCACCTATGGTTTTGTGCAAGATTTCTCACATGGTTTTGGATGAAATGGTTTTTGGTCCATGGTATTGGATGGTTCAGCATGTATAAATATGTATTGTAACATTGAAAGGAACATAATGAAAAAACAAGTTGGTAGTCCTAGTTTCGGGATCTAGGGGAAAATCTTTGTGTGTATGTGTTTTATGTGTTATGCTCTCACATTGTTTATTTTATATGTTTTATAATTCCTATGCAGGTAATTTATATATGGGGTTAAAACCTACATTTGGTATCATAGCTATTTTGGCTTCAAGGGGATGCCTTTGTTGCTGAGGGGTTTTTCCCGGGCCTATGGTAGGCCCCATTCAATGGGAAATCTATGGGATTTATTCTAGTGGTGAAATAAGACGGCAAGCAGTGGAAAGATAGAGATTAAGAAATTTAATTGTCAGATTTTTTTAGTTGTGGATACTCAAGATGGAGGATCTATTGGTGGATAAAGATCAATAGATTGTGGTGGATCCGGGTATTAAACTAATGGGAGTGTCTCATCAAGAATGGAAGAAGTTGGATCGGAAGGCGAAGAGCACAATACAATTGTGTGTCTTAGATTTCGTATTGCTAAATGTATCAGGGGAAGCTACAGCAAAGGCTTTGTGGGACAAGTTACGAAATTTGTACCAATCTAAGTCTCTGGTGAATAAATTTCTCCTATGGAAAAAGTTGTATAACCCGAGGATGAAAGATGGAGACTCAGTGACAAAGCATCTAAATTCATTTAATACTATGGTAAGTTAGTTATTGTCTATTCATATCAAAATTTCAGATGAAAATACGTTCATTAGTTTTATTTTTTCTCTACTAGATTCATGGTATAGTCTGGTTATTACAATAGGTAGCAATGCTATTGCCTTGCAGTTTGATGAAATAGTCTCATCCTTGATGATAGAGGATATGAGAAGGAAAAAAATGGAAAGCTAGAATGGTGATGCCTTGTCTGTATGAGGATAGTCCCAGAACATAAACAAAAATAAGTCATCGAGTGGGAGATCTAAATCTAGAGGGAGATCTAAATCTCTAGGAAAACCTATAAAGGTGGTGTGCTGGAAATGCGGAAAGGAAGGGCACTACAAAAGGGACTGTAAATCTAAATCTCCTAATAAAGGAAAGGGATTTGATGATGCTCCTTTTGCAGAGGCGAAAACCACCTCAGATGAAGGTGGGGATGTGTACCTGGCTTCTTCAAGTACACATGTAGATCATGAGGCATTGGTTGATTGACTTAGGTACATCCTTTCACTTCACTCCCCATAGATAGTGGTTATGCGAGTATGAGAAATACGATGGCGGTGATGTCTTCTTAGGGGATGATAGGAAGTCTAGAATTGTTTTTCACGGAAAAGGAAAGTTGTAGTTGCAAGGTGGAAGGGTTAGAACACTGTCGGGTGTTCTACATATTCCTGCATTAGCCAAAAATCTGATTTCTGTAAGCAAGCTAGATGATGCAGGTGTAAAAACAGTGTTTGAGAAGGATAACTACAATATGGTTCGCGGAGCACTAGTATTGATACGAGGAGTTCAGATTGTAACTATGTACAACCTGCAAAGTAGAACTATTTTTGATGGGTGCAACAGTTCTATGGTTTCTGTATTCAAGCTTCTGTGATCCATAATGAATTAAACAATGTCTTTCGGTAGAAATCACATGAGTGGATTTTTTTTTTTTTGGCCCATGCGTTTCGAACCAACAAGTGTGGTTCATCATCAGGACCAAATGAAGAGGTAGACCATGGAAAAGGCTTAAATAGAGAGCAATGTAGAGACATAATTTCAAGTAACCGCTATATTTGATCATATATTAGAGTTTTGTGGTTCCTGAATGTGGAGCAGAAAATCTAGTGGTCTCTAGAGAGGAGACCATGCTGTTACACAAAAATATCGTCACCTTGATTATTTGTAGTCGGTGTAGGCCTATCATCACCTATACCAGCTTCCTAATCAAGTCTTAAACCTCAGCTGTTCAAAACAAGCTTGAGAAAAGAGAGAAAGACATCAATAAAGCAATATAACTCTGGTTCCGCACTTTCTCTTACTTTCGCCTGCAGGCCCGCACCTTTTGTTCATAGTATCTGCGTACTTATACGCTCTGTATGTAAAGGGGAGGGTGCATACCCCTGTAAAAGTCAAAAGGCGCAATTTTTATCTTAAAAAACTCATCTTGCGTTGATTCTAGAGTTTTCTAGAAGGATTTGTTACGTGGATTGTTCGCTCCAAGTGGTTCATGCATCCCATCATAGGAGGAACTAATCCCTTGTTGAGAGGAGCTATCCCTTTGAAGGAGGACTCTATCCATTTGAAGGAGGAGCTGGTAACTGATCTCCATTGCACTATAAATTGAGGCATTAGGTCAGTGGACAGAGAGGTTAGAAGTTGAACTTTTGAGGGTAAATGCTAGTGAAATCAAGACTTCCTATTTGAGCTTAAGAAGAGAGATCACGTACCTTTTTGGCCCCATTAGGGAGTGAGTGAAGCTTGTCAAAGTAGAGGAGACTTCTTGTTGGACCCTGGAAGGAGCTTGTACAGCGTCAAGGCAAAGGTTGTAAGGTTCTTTTCTTTTGAATTAATACAATCAAGCTCATTTTTCTCAACAAGTATCTTATGCTATTTGTTTCATGGACTCCTTGACTTTCATGTTAAATATGTTTTATAATATTGGATATTCAGATGCTATTTAATTGTTTTCCTTGTTTGTGCTTGCAGGTTTACGACGAAGGAACTTACTTGGATCAAAGGAGCGAAGGCATCTCCGAACTTGCGTTGGACATGAGGTAGGCCCTTAAACACATTTTTTTACCATTATTTAAAAAGCGCATTTAGAGAAAGATAGTGTCTGGTTGGTTTGTTTGTCATTAGGTTTTCATTAGATTCTAGGAAGGTCTGTCTTGTCCGCAAGATCAACTGATTCCGCGTGACAAAATGGCGACTCCGCTGGGGACTTGAGTGTTTTCCTCGTTTTTCTTTGACTTGAGAAACTTGTTTTTTGGTTTCTGTTTTTGGCTTGTTGTGTGTGGCTTTAGGTAGACTTAGTTGATTTAGATTTGTTTTTTATTTTTCATTACTTTAGTTGAAGTCCGCAGCCTATGCTTATATCACAGTGCGTACCTGTACACACTTTGTTTTTGTGCACAGAGCATACCCACACCTGGGTAAGATCTGCACCTGCGTACCCTGCTAAATTTTTGAAATTTTTGACTTTTTCTCTTTTAGTTAATTTTATTTTGTTTTTCTAGTAATTGTCCTTTGCCCATACCTGCATGTGACTGGTTGAAATCTTTCCTTGGTTTGTTTCATTAGCATTAGGGTTTTAGGTGAAATTCCTAGAAGTTTTGCTTGTTGGGTTTGTTTTTCGATTTGGTTGTATAGTGGCTCTAAGCTTAGAGGCTGTAGGGACTTCAGATCACCTTATGTCTACCAGTCTTCTTGAGAGTCTGACCATGTTTGAAATCTCCCCTTGTTGAGAAATCCTCTTTGATATTTCTCTTTATAAAACTTCGATAGACTTGTGATTTAAAGTTTGGATTTTCATTTTTAAAAAAGGAATGCAAAATTGGTTGTTCTTGACTTATTTGTGATTCTGAACAAATTAGTCCTTAGTTTTCTTGTGACCAAGTAAAACATCCTCAAAAACACTTTTGTGAGCTTTTCACTTCAAATAGGGTTTTGTTAGTTTATAGATCTTAAGTTTGTTTCACTAAATAGTTTTCTCAAAGATTGCTTTAGTTATAGTTTTTAATGCTTTTAGAAAAATGAAAGGTCTCTTTTGAAAAATCTTGTTCTTATTAGCATTTGAGTTTTCGAATGAAAAGATAACTTGTTGTGAAAATAATTAGTTGTCTCATTTTTTAGTGCATTGAAATGAATACTCTTGTTTTGATTTGATCGTTAAAGAAAGATTTGTTTTTTAAAAAGTATTTTCATCCTCCAAACCTTTCTTAACTAGAACTTCATTGAAGAGAAAAGATTAGTTAGTCATATTAAGTGCATCTTTATAGTGATTTTGTGTCGAGTCTTTACACCATAAGTTTCATCTCCATCACCTTTTGACTTAATCAAAAACCACTAAAAATCACGCTTTATATAAAATCAATCTAGAAATTTTTTTGTTTCTAGGGCTCTAATACACCAATATAGCTTAGGCTAGTATCTTGGAGTAGGGAATAATTAACTCTCCAAGATAAGTAAAACAAACAAGTAGCTTTATCTTGCGGTAGGAGAAATCCGATTGTTGCATTTATACTATGGGGAAGCTCCTCTTAAAGGAGAAGCACGAGATCGTGTCCGAACCAGTGTGGGAATCAATCCTTCCTCATTGGAAAGAACGCAAATATTCACGTAATTACAAATGGTAAATCCTCAGATTATTTCGATGGAGCCTGGGGTCACTTGTTGGTAAAGCTCGATTGTTTCGAGACCTTCAAGGGGATTGAGCGTTGCCACTCTGCCCTTGTGTGCGTATCGGATCGTAGATTTGGTTCCCCCAGTGTATTTGTTTCTTTTGGTCCTTAAGTCCATATTCTCTATGGATTCTCCTAAGGTGACGGTGCGAAGATCCCACTGTACCTGGAGCAGACGTCGGCTAGACTCACTTGGATTTTCTAGGGGGTTCTCTTCACTCGAGACGGTTAAAGTGGAGAAACGTGGTCCAGTCTATTCATTAAGCAGGTTGTCGGGGTAATTGTTCCAACCGCTATTTCTGTATCGAACTCTGCGACGTTGTATTTCATCACCAACTAGTGTTTTCAGTCCGAAAAGTTACTGTTTGTGTGTGTTTGATCTCTTAGATTCTTTAGGCGTGTGCTTCAAATTTGTTTGGTTCTTTAGAGACTTTAGGTGATTTTCATTGAGATTTTACTTGGTTTGTGTGTGAAGTAGTTAAAAGTTTTTAGTTGTGGCTGAACTACCGAGACATTCCCGTAGACTTCGGGGTGAATCCCCTGAGTTTGTTAATGTGGCTAACTTACTAAGGACTTCTCGTAGACTTCGGGGTCAACCTCCTGAAGAAATACCAAGCTACATTGAAGGCTTGAGAGTTCTCGTATCTCCCAGTAGTGGTAGAAATCAATCACCTCAAGAAGGAGAACCTTCTTTGGTAGAATATCCTGATTCTCAACCCGTAGTAATTTCAGAGGTTACTGGTAGCATCGCGTCTACTAGTGATATAGGTGAAGAACCTGACGTGTCTGAACCAGAATCTGAAGTTGCTCCAATTTCCGTATCAGAGTTTGTTCCTCCGACTCCTAGTGATCCTAGTTCTCCTAGGGTAGAAACTGTAACTACCCAAGATCTTCCCACTGGACTCATAGTGATCGAAGAACTTGCTATTGCGGATATCGAAGAAAGTTTCCCTTTTCCTGATCATCGACCTATTTTAGAGTTTACGGAGCGTGAATCGATTTTTTATAGTCTGCCTAGGAGTACTGATTGATACCGTTCATTGACCAATCTTTTAGGAAATCCGGGACTCAGTTTTACACCACCTCGCATTTTTTATCACCCTTCACCTAGAGGTCATTTTCCTGCATTAAATATGTCTAGTCCGTCATCCATGTATTCCCAATCTCCGGAAGCCTATTTATACGACGGTCCTTCTGTTCCTGCTGGGTATCAGTCCATTTCTGCTAGTTTTTCAGGAGCGTCTCCTCGTCCTATGGAACAAAAGTTGTTAACTGGAACTAGTGGTCCTAAACAGTTGAGTGCAGAATAAATTCTGATGATGTCAGGTCAACCTCAAGGCAGTCGGTTACCGCCTGCGGGGCAACCTCAAGTCATCAATATGCGCCTGGGGGGCAACCTTAGGGTACTCAATATATGCCTGGGGGGAAACCTCAAGGTACTCAATATGCGCCTGGGGGCCAACCTCAAGGACAGTACATACCTACGGGACAGGATATTCCTCAAGGTCAACCCCAGCCCCAATATGTACCCCAAGGTCAACCTCAGTACCAGTATGTACCCCAAGGTCAACCTCAATATCAGTATGCACCCCAAAATCAATATTCGTATGTACCTCAAGGTCAACCCCAGTATCAGTACGTGCCTCAGGGTTATCAACCCCAAGGTCAATATCAACCTCAAGGTTACCAACTATCTTCTGGTCAACCGTATTATCAATCTTACCCTCAACTCGGTTATGGTCCTCAGTATCCTCAAGGTCAATACCCCGGAACGAATTTGGTGTGGGATCCATTTCAAAATCAACAGGTCTTTTGCAACCGAATGTGTAGTCATCATCGCTCAACCTGAAACGGTCCGTTGGTCCAATCTAGCAACCCACAGTCTATGCTCAAACTTCTGCACCTTCTGTAGTTCCTCAGGCTGTGGCCTAGTACACCTCGTACTCCACCTCAAACACTGGCAACTACTGCAACATTTGTCCATCTTACCCACCTTCTTCTGGAGTATCAGCAGCTCCAGTTTCTACTGTTCCTGCATCTGCTCCTCAGACCTCTTTACCTCAGTCTGGACCTACGGTCCAAACTTCGGTCCAGATGCCTGTAGGAAGTACAGTTATTACTTCTCAACCTCAATTTGTTCAACCTCCGTATCAAGGACAGTACCAACCTCAATATGGTCCTACTACGCAGCGACCAACCTATCAGTATCAACCTACCCTGGGTATACATATCAACAACCTTTGCAACCCCAGTATGGTCCGGTCAATCCTCGTTTTCCAGGAGCACAAAATATCCCGAATGCAATTCCCATTCCGAGTTATCCTGGATATCCTCCTCCTGGGGATGGTTTGCAGACCCCAAGTTTCAGAGACCCTAATCTTCAGTTACCATTCATTGCAACTTTGGATTTACCTGACTTGACGCGCCTTATGAACGATCCAATCAATTATCTTCCGTATTAGCTGCCAATGCCGCATAAGTTGCCTAGTGACATTCCAAAGTTCGAAGGTAAGCCTGGAGAGATTCGTCTAATCATGTGATGACTTATCACCTCTGGTGTGCATCCAACTCCATTTTTGATGATTCTATTCGTTTACATTTGTTTCAACGCACTCTAGTTGGTCTTGCGGCCAAATGGTATATCGAATTACCGCGAGCCACTTTTTATGATTTTAGACAGTTAGCTACCTCGTTTTTAACTCATTTTCAGTTGCCAGTCAGATATGACAATGGAACGGAGCTATTAACTTCATTAAAACAGTCGACGTCCACTCACATCTCCGATCATATTCATGAATGGAGACGTCGACGGCGTTTAGTGAAGGTTTATATCCCGGATCAAATCTTAGCTGAGTGGTTTGTGAAATCCTTGTTGCCTAAGATCACTGAAGATGTAGCTAAAGTCGGAGTAGTTACTGAAGAGCAAGTTATTGCTTAAGCGTAGTAACTTGACTTAGTTTACACTCAGTCAGGTACATTACACGAGAAGATCCCCAACCTACCTAGTCAAAATCAAATTGCTGCTGCTCCTTTGGGGTCTCATGCCGCTGATGGTATGATTGGCACGGTGAATACTAAAAGTAAGAAGAAATCTTCTAAGAATTCTTTTCCTATAATAACCTTGCTAGATTCCTCGACAGGAGAATCTTCCCCAGAACTTTCCGTCGATATTCACGTTGTAGAATCTTCTACAGCCAAACCTAAAAATGGTGGTAAAAAGAAAGGGAAGAAGAAGAAGGATAAAGAGAAAAATCCAAAGGAGAAACCTGAAAAAGAGGAACCCTCTGAAGAAAAGCGCAAACCTCGTTATCCGTGTCTCATTTGCGATGAAGACCATTATACGAGAGACTGCCCTCGTCGGGCAAAGGTTGCAAAAATCGTCAAAGGTTCCCAAACTCCTGCTGTCTTGAAGGATCCTTTTCCCGCTCAAGATAGTAAGATGATCGGTTCATCCTCTAGTGCCAACGAAGAACCCATATTGATGATGTCTCATGTATGGATTGCGACTCGATCACAAGATTATGGTAGTAAAATTCCTGTTGATGGAAAAGAAGCAGAATCTTCTCAGTCCAATCCATCAACCTCAGCTCCCGGTTCCGATCCGCTAAAGATCGAGAAACCTAACCCGAATTTAGTAATCAAATCGCCCACTAAGGGTGTATTTCGGAGATCTGCTTTCAATCCACATGCGAGAGCAGCTCAGAATTACAACATTGTTGAGGATTTAGCTGTTTCACCCTCAGCAATGTCGTCTTTGGAGGTGCTGCAATCATGTCCAGTACAGCGCAAATTACTTCTTTCGGCTATAGTAGCTGTTGACATTCAGGACCCGAACCTAATAATATTTGATTTAGAAAATAGTGCACCGCGTCTCCCCCATGAAATGGTTGTCCAGATTCCAGTGATAGTCAAAAACAGACCTGTTCATAGGACTGTGATTGACGATGGAGCTTCCACGTGCATTATGTCGATACAGTGTTGGAGGTCGCTTGTTTCTCCTTCACTCAATCAATCCCCGACAATTCTTAAGGCCTTTGATGGCCATGGGTTCCATCCGTTTGGCATTTTATAGGATCTACCTATAGGGGTTGAAGGCAAAACTGTTAATCTAGATGTGGAGGTGGTTGGTGCCCCTCTAGATTACAACCTTCTATTGGGTCGTAGTTGGTCTTACGCTATGACAGTTGTTGTCTCATCGGTCTTTCGGCTCATCAAGTTCCCTCATAATGGAAAGATCGTAACTATAGATTAGTTTTCATACTTTTCATCTGACCCAGCCTCTACTAAGAGTATTCAGCACGTCAGCAAAGCGACGATCCCTTATAGGGATGTTGGTGTAGGGTTAGTTAAAGATTCCGGTTTACTGGGCACTTTTCCTTTCCCTCCTATCAACGCATCGTCTTCTACTGCGACAAGTCATATGATTTCATCAGGAACTGTCGTCAAAGATGATCCTTGGATTATTCCTTCTGAAACTGAGTTAGACTCATTTGGTACTCTCATGCCTTTGAGTCCGTATGAATTTGCATACCAGACTGTGTAGTCGTTTTCCGACCCAATATCAACCAAAATCGACTTAATGAACGGAGTCCATGAAGATTCATTTTCAACGTCAACCTTAGAACTAGAACCGTTTTCCAAACTTGTTCAATCAGATGAACAAATTTGTGAAATCCTATGTGTTGATCAGTTACCATGGGAAGATCTACATCACAGATCTTCGTTCTTACCCAAGAGCGATCGTTTTGAAAACGATTTTTCATCCATCTTTACAGCTGAATATGTTAAGGATGCTCACAATCCAGTGAAACATCCTGACTCTGAGTTAAATTTGGGAAATATTTCTAAAACCATTCCCCTTGACATTTCAGTTAAACCTGGAATAATTGAAAACGTTCATATAGGTGCCTCTTGTACAAATGATGAAATCAAAACATACAAGGCCCTATTTCAAGAATTCCGCAACGTGTTTGCCTGGTCCTATGAGGAAATGCCAGGAATCGATCCAGCAATCGTAATTCATGAAATTAAAACCTACCCGAACGCTAAACCCGTTCGGCAAAGTTTGCGTCAAATTCACCCTCGAAAAGGTGCTGCGATTAAAGCAGAAGTTGAAAAAATGTTGAAAGCAGGGTTCATTTATCCCATCCCGTTAACGGATTAGGTATCGAATATTGTTCCTGTGAATAAAAAGCAAGGGAAAATAAGAATCTGTATCGACTATAGGGATATTAATCGAGCATGTCCAAAGGACAATTACCCTACACCCTATATCGATCAAATTATTGATGATTGTGCCGGCAACGAAATTTTCTCCTTTATGGATGGCTTTTCCGACTACAATCAAATCAATATTCTCCCTGTCGATCAACCAAAAACGACATTCATTTTCCCATGGGGACCATTTCCCTATTGCAAATTACCTTTTGGTCTTAAGAACGCTGGCGCAAATTTTCAAAGGGCTATGTCTTACGTGTTTCATGATATAAAACACATTGTGCAACCTTATCTCGATGATTTTTCTGCTCATTCCTTACATCGAGCTGATCACCTTGTCTATTTACGAGCAATCTTCATGAGGTGTAGGCATTATCGAATTCGGTTGAATCCCCACAAGTGCATGTTTTGCATCAAGACGGGTCGGTTACTGGGATTTGTGGTTTCAAAAGCCGCCATTCGTGTCGATCCTTCAAAGGTTGAAGCTATCATCAAATTGCCTCCTCCTTCGAGTCTTCGCCAACTCCAAAGTTTGCAAGGGAAAGAAAACTTTTTACGTCGATTTATCCCTAACTACACCGAGATTACGAAGGATTTTTCCCAGTTGTTGAAACAAAGTGCTTCATTCTTTTGGGACGAGATAGCTCATAAATCTTTTGATGCGTTAAAACATGTGTTAACCCATGCACCTCTGTTGCATCCTCCCAATTACAATCATGATTACCACATGTATCTCGCCGCTCCCTATTCCACCATTGGGATGGTATTAGTTCAGGAAGATGAATTCGGTACGGAACATGTGATATATTACCTTAGTCGCACATTGAATTCCATTGAGTTAAAATATTCACATGTGGAGAAATTGGCCTTGGCAGCTGTTCAAGCTGTCCAAAGATTTCGTCATTACATTTTGTTACGCAAGACTACGGTTATTTCTGATTTCAACCCCATGATCTACATTTTGACCAAACAATTGCTGGGGGGAAAGTACTCCAAATGGATTGTCATCTTGCAGGAGTTTGATTTGGAATTTGAGAAATCCAAGTCAAAGAAATATCTAGTTTTCGCGAAACTGATGTGTGACTTTCCCCGTGTTGATTCTGAAACAGTGGCGGACGAGCCCATTGTGGATGAATCCTTGTTTCTGATTAGCACTTTAGATCCGTGGTATGGAGATATCATCACTTATCTCCAAACCCAAACCTTTCGGCCTGATCTTTCACGATCCGATCGTCGAAAAGTCCGATTCCAATCCCAGCAATACAAAATTATGGAGATACTCTTTATCGCCTGGGGGAAGACTCTATTTTTCGACATTGTCTCACTTATGAGGAAGCCGAGAGGGTCTTAAATGACTATCACTCTAGAGCATGTCGCGGTTATATGTCTGGGTATGCCACTGCCCAAAAGATATTGCGCATTGGCTATTTCTGGACGTCTTTGTTTAAAGACTTTATTACTGCGGTCCGAAAATGCCACAATTGTCAAATTCTTTATCGAAAGATGCGCGCTCCACCTGCTCCTCTTCACCTTATAATTGTTGTTGGTCCTTTTTCGAAACCGGGTATCGATTATATTACATGTAACCCTCACTAGGTCGGGGGGCATGCGTACATTATCCTTGCGGTATATTATTTTACTAAGTGGGCCGAGGCGATGCCTACATTTGAGGCAGAGGGAAAAACAGCTGCAATTTTCGTATTCAATCATATAATTGCTAGGTTTGGTGTTCCACAAGCGATTATCACTGACCATGGGCATCATTTTCGAAATGTTATGATGGCGGAACTTACAGACCAGCTTGGCTTGCGCCATGACAGTTCAACTCCTTATTATCCACAAGCTAATCATCTGGTTGAAGCCATCAACAAAGTCTTAGTCATCATGATCCGACGGATCATTGGGATTCATCGGTCGAACTGGCACAACATGTTATTCTCAGTGTTATGGGCATACCGAACCTCAGTCAAAACATCAACAGGGTTCACTCCTTTCCAACTAGTTTATGCTTTGGAAGTCGTGTTACCTATTGAATGCAAAATCCCGTCATTGCGAATGGCCATCGAATTACTTCCAGCTACTTCCGAAGAGGAAAGACGTATATTATACTTAGCTCAGCTAGATGAGAATCGCCGCGATGCTGCATTAGCGATCGAATCTCATGCCAAACGTATTAAGGCTCAGTATGATCGAAATGTAACCCCTCGAAATTTTTCGGAAGGAGATTTAGTCCTCTTGTACGATCAAGTGAATGATAAATTGGGCGCTAGAAAATTTGTGCCTATGTGGCATGGTCCTTTTGTTGTCAAGTGAAAGCTAGCGAAAGGCGCATATGAGTTGGTAGACTTTGACGGGGTCTCTTTATGTAAACCCAGAAATGGTCTTTACGTGAAGATATATTATGCTTAAATCGAGTGTGAAGATTCGTTAGTTAGGTTAGTTTTTCTTTTAGCTCGTGTGTTTTAGATTAAAGTGTGCTTAGCTTAGAGATTGAATTTTCCGTCATTATTCCTACTTATCTTGGTTTTACGTTTGATATCGCAGATGTCGACGCCTCTTCAAACATTTATTGGTTATGCTGATGGCGCTTGTCGTAGTACATGGAACATTACTTCCGCAGCTTGGGTTATCTAGTTTCCCTTTGACGAGTTAGTATCTATGCATGGGGTAAGCTTCGGTTAAACAATGAAAAACATTGTAGAATATAGTGCAGTGGTGGAGTTATTATCTTAATCTATTTCATTCGGGATTGAGAGTTTGATAGTGAGGTTGGATTCTGAACTCGTTGTATTACAGCTTAATAGAGTATACGCCATTAGAAATCCAATTTTATTAAGATTATTTTTAA